>WEKW01014822.1:661003-795134 GCA_013389905.1 Sula dactylatra
CGGAGCCGGGGCGGCCCAGGGGCGCCGGGCAGCGGGAGCCCGAGGGCCGCGAGGGCGAGGCCGTGTCGGGTGCCGACTACGAGGAGGATGAGGAGTACGAGGAGGCGCTGCCTGTCCACCAGTACATCGTGGACGACCTGATCCGAGGTGAGTTGGCAGCACCGCCGGTGTGAGGTGGGCCAGTCAGCTCGGCGGTGCCGGCCCTGAGGGCTGTCTAGGTGTGAGCACCGCTTCTTCCGGACGTAACTCTCTTCTAAGGCTGCTGCGCTTTGCTGCTAGGGTATGGAACAAAAGTGTGCTTCTGCTTGAAACTCGCATTAAAAGTAAATTGTCAGGGATGAAAACTTACTTAGTATTAGCGTGACTAGAGCGTGTGGAAGCTGCAGGATAGCTGATTGCCGGCTGTCTTCTGATAATCCTGACAAGAAGGCTGTGACGGGGCAGCTAACGCCTACTTATGGAAGAAGCCTCAGTGGGGCTTATGGGTGCTGCTCGTCGCTAAAGATGAGGTTTGCATCACGTTGTCTTTCTTGCTGCAAGGAATCCCTGGGTGTTTTCTCATGATGGCTTATCTGGGTTGAAGTTGACTAAAATTTCCTGGGAAAGCAAACACTTAAGCCCCTTAAGTGGCTGCAGGAAAGTTTATTGAGCGTCTTTCAGGTAATGTTTCACTGTCAGTAGCTATTGTGTGAGTTGATTGTCATTTGTCAGCTCTTAAGCTGTGAGGAGATCTGAATAGCCCACCTGCCTATGGGAATGGGACGATTTTGTCGGTTCTGGCCTAAGTGCAACTGTAATTCAAGCCAGGTACCTGCAAGTGGTTTGTAGCTCAGTAGATGTTAGCAGGCTGGTGGTGTTGCCCTCTAGGGTGGATCACGTTACTCTTTTCCCTGCAGAAACACTCTGAGACTTGAATGAGACTAAAGGACCTCTTAGGTGAAGGGGGACCATGCTCCAGATGCTCAGTCTGGGGAATTTGTGCACCCTTGCTGAAGGTTTTTCATGAGCTGAAGACCTCCAGGGGAAACAGGAATGTCAGAGTTATTGAGCAGTTCAGCCTGTAAAACTACTGGCTTGATGACTTAAGTGTTGTATAACTGCACAGGAACCAGAATTGTTACCAGAGGTGGTTGGTTTGTAGACCAGCTCTTCTACTTGGTGTGAGGTTTATCTGTGGAGCCTTCAAGCTGTTATGATTCAACTGCAGATGGCTTTCCTGGCTGTGCAGCTTGCAGACAGGGACACAGAGATCAAACCGACAAGCTGAGCCTTGAAGAGGGAAGAATGGAAACAGCCTCACTTATGAAAGTGTGAACCTAAATGTCAAGTTGAACTGGACAGAAGAGGAGCTCAGCTGTCAGTAGTAAGCTCACACTTCTAGGGTCAGGAAATCTTGCTGCAGGAACAGTGTTCCTTGTTTACATATTAATATAGCTGCTACCATTTGAATCAGACTTCTGGTTGCTGAAGGCGTTTTTGCTTTTAAGTAACTTCAAGCCAGGCTTGTTGCTCTGGAAGTTAAAACTATCAGCTGTCTAGACAACAGTGAGCTACTCCTTGTTCCTTTGTGCAGGCTCTGCTCTCGTCACTAGAAATACAGGGTTGTGAAGTAGCTGGATCAAGTTCCATCCTATTGTGGTGATTGCCTATATGCATAGTGCTCTGGGTAAAATATTAATACTCTAAAAGTTATTTTGATTAGGTTTGCAGAGCACAATATGGAAATTGAACAGTACTGTAAATAGCTCTGCTGTTCTTAAGACCTGTTCAAACTCACCTGGTTAACTGTTACTCCTGAACAGCACAATGTTGCACTGAGAAGACTTGCTTTATGTCTAGCAGTAAAGGGATGGTTTCTTCAGAGAACCAGTGTTTTACCAACTTGCTCTAAAACAATGCTGTTGAGCTTTGACTGCTGCAGTGAGCAGCTACAGAGCTTATGACCCTTAGTCAGTGACTGGCTTTAGCTTGTTCTCCCCAGTAAAAGGAAGATGATTGCCCTTGCTTAAATCTAAAGGCTACGAAGTCACCAGCATTTTAAACCATGCTCTTCTAGAGGTTTGTCTTAATTGAGATAATGAGGGGCAACAGTAAGAGCAGAACAAATAGCCTGACTCTTGCGGACTAGCCTGCTTTCACTCCTTTGGTGCACTCAGCATGTCTCTCGAAGTAGGAGAACTGGAAATGAAATATCTTCTGCTGAAGACAGCACTGCAGGTTATTTGGGAGAAACAAGTACGCGAACTGGGACAGCAAGCTGTCTTGCCTCTGCAAGTGCCCAGGACTATCTAGTGAGTTATAATGCCTTTCATCACTGATGCAAATGGAGAGTTTAGAGCGATGGAGGCTGTTAGCCTTGTATCTGAGCGACATAAAACTAGTGGATGGCTTGGCGCAGTGTAAGCTTCGTTCTCTATGGGTCTTTGCTTGAACTGATACTGTTTCACTCAAGTACCTTATGCTGTGAAACGCTGCAGTCCTTCAGCTCTACTATTAACCTCTGGTGGCTCTCGCAGCTCCTCTGCTCTTACTGCTTTTGGCCTGCTTTGCACAGGACTTAATGGTGGCAGAGTTGTGCTTAATGAGCTTCTAAGCTTGCTGCCTTTGTGCTGGGTGTGAAATGCCTCGCTCCAGGCTCATTTGCATCCTATGCTTCCTGGGCACAGATTCTCCTGCAGCGACGGTGCCCCTGCCCCTCACCAAATTCTGTAATTCAGTTTTCACAGAATCTAGCTTTTTAGCATTGCTGGACTGAGTCATCTTGTCCTTTTTTCAGTTGAACCTGTGGTTAAACCCAAGCCTACAAAGAGGGGGGGTGAGAAGAATGCTGGCAAATCAAGAAGGAAGAAAAACAAAGGGAAAAACAAAAAGAAAGGGACTCCCTGTGAAATGGAATACAAAAACTTTTGCATCCATGGTGAATGCATATACCTAGAACATCTCCAGATGGTGACCTGCAAGTAAGTCACTTGTACCTAGTGAGTTAGGTGTGATTGGCGTGAGCCGGTGGCATATGAGGGCTCAGAGGAAAAATCAGTGTCAACTTGGCATAGATCCATCTCCTGCGGTATTTTGGCTGAATCTTTTTGCCATTTAAATTAAGTGATGATGGAATCTGAGATGCATAACAAGCCACTGAACTCATCAGTTGGTCATAAACTCAAACCAAAAGAATGAAAAGGCGTGTCTTCCTGGAACATCACGCCCAAACTAATCTCGACTTGTTGAAATGCTGACAAACCTTGTGCTAGAGCAGTGACTGCATTTCATGAACACGCTCGAAAGGGAGAATCCTGAGATTCATGGGAAACTCTGAAGATGTCTAAGTCAGGTTTGAATGTGTGTGGGTGTCCTTGGCTCCAGACAGCACCGGAGCTGATAAGAACTTCTGTTAATGTTTACTTGCAGGTGTCATCAGGATTTTTTTGGTGAGCGCTGTGGTGAACAGTTCATGAAGACTCAAAGGAAGAATGATGTGGCAGACTACTCGAAGACTGTCTTGGTAGTGGTAGCTGTCCTGCTTTCAAGCATCAGCTTCATTACTGTACTTATCATTGTGATAGTGCAGTAAGTATTAACCTCTTTGGTGTCTGTCTAGCTTAAGCATGAGCGGGGCTTGTGTCCGGTAGCCCTGAAGTGTGCATGGCTCATCTGAATTACCTGTGTGGAAGGTGTCCAAAAGGGCTGTGTCTTAACCCAGCTTGGATATGTCTTGAGGGTGGAAGCAAGGTCTGAGGAGTTCGTAAGTGACTAATGTTCACTCACCCTCTTGCTGTTGGCTGTGGGAGGCCTGTGACCCTTGCATTTTAAAAAAAGAGCCTTTCTGCTCTTGCTAGCACCAGGATAGTTACAGTGCGGCAGAACATCAGCAGGAAATGGAGGAGGAGCATGAATGCTGACACAGCAGTGCCTTCCCTAATCCTGGTGGAGAAGCCTGCACGCAGTAATCTAACAGCCTCATGCATGGCTATTATCCAACAACTGGGTGCACAGCTGGAGGGAAGGAAATGGTCCTCCAACTGCCTGTGTATTAATGGAGGTTGCTGGGCTTAAATGCTGAGGGGGGGTGGAGGGGGAAGCCAATGGGGGAACAAGCGCTGTCAATCCCAAATACTGTACTGCTTGCTGATAAGATGGAGGGAACAAACATTCCCGCCCAACCAACTGCTGACAGTTCAGTGTGGTGGGTAATAAGAATTTGGGGTCCTGTTGTGAATAAATGAAAAGAGCTTTTCTGGGTGTGTGTGTCAGGCCTTGTATCAAACTCTTCTTTGTACCTGCTAACAAGCAGTGCACAGCAGCTTATGCCTGCCTGTGCCTTTGTGTCTTGCCAGTGTGTTCGCCAGCTGTTTGTGCTGAGGTTAGACAGTCAGCATGGGGAGCCTGACTCCAGTGTTCCCTGAGTATTTGAGCAGTCCTTCAGTTCTGACACTGCCGCTCCACCACAGTAGGGCTTGGGGTATTCTAGGTGAAACTCAAAAGTTCAGTCTAATTCTAGATCTTGATGAAGTACGTCAACAGCATTGGGTACATGCTGTACCCTTTCCTGCAGTTCAGGAAACAAGGTGTGCGTTAGTAACTTCACTGTTGCTTCATATTTAGTTCTGAACTTGAGGAATGCTGGGATGAACACTTGTTCTCTGAACACTGCCTTATTCTTCTCTGCTCGAAGAGATAACCAGTTCTCTAGTGCTGTAAGAGCAAATTGTGACTGTTAGCTTCTGGAACGAGCCACGGAATAGGATTGCATTAGTTTCATGCCCTGAACCCTCACAGGCTTGAAGCATGAGGTTCATTAATCTGTACCTTCATCCAGAGAAGCTAGATGATCTGTTTGGAAAGGTTACTAGAAAAGATGGACAAACTGGGAGAAAACCAATAAGCAGCTTACGATGCGATCAAGGGGATACATCAAGGGGACAGGGACTGCTCTGGGGAGCAGGAAGGCAGTCTGGTCTCTGCAGCTGTTAGCTAAAGCCACCAGGAAATCCATCTCCCAGAAAGTCTCCTGGTGCTTTGCTCAGTTCCAGCAATAAACCCTCTTCATCTTGCTACCTGTTCCGGCTTAAGCTAGAAAGCCCTGGTGCTGGGAGGCAAAGCTGGCAGTGCCTAACTCAGAGGCTTCTTGATGTTATCGTCAGATACTGCTTGATGCCAAATGTTTAAAAACTCTCTTGCTTGAAACTTTCTGGTGCTGAGAAGTTGCATGAGGATTTAAAGGACATGAGTCTAAATGCTGCAGAGGATGTAGGGGCTGGTAACAACAGGATGTACGTCAGGGTTCAGAATGACCTCTAACATGCTGTAATTCCACAGGGTCAGGAAAAAGTGTCCTCAGTATGAAGAGAAAGAAGAAAGGAAAAAACTTCGACAAGAAAACAGAAATGGCCATGTTGGTGTGTAAATGAGGAGAAAGCAGGTATGAAAGCTGACTTCAAATGCCTTTCAGTCCTTCCAGGCTGCTGCTACCATCTGAAAATTGCATGCATGTTCTGCAAAGCTGACATTTGCTTCTAACACTTGAAGTGCCCTGAAACACATAGGTTACATGTGAAAGGCTGGCTCGGTTTTCTGGTTTCCTGAAACCGAGTTGTGTGTGTTCTTCAACAGCGCTGTTAGCTTTCTGGCTGCTGTCTTAAGGGAAAAGTCAGGATAGGAAGCTGTACTGTGATAAGTGGACTTAGGAAGAAAAAAAAAAAAAAAACCAAAACAACAAAACCCAAAACCATAAAATATCTGGGCAGAGGCAGGTTTAGTGCAAGAAACCACTGTAGGCTTCCATCATGGAAGGTGGTACAGCAGCCAGGTGGATAATCATCCCTTCTAAGAGAAGTACTGAGCATTTTCCTGTCTTCTCTGCAAGGCATCAGGAAGTTCCTGGTCCTTAGAGGCTGTAGACCAGGACAAAGCTGCCAATTCTGTGAGCACCACAGGTAGCCTCTCAGTCAAGTTTCATACTGTCACAGCAACTGAGTGCTAAAGCTCCTTGGCCTAGGTGGATCACTCCTGGGAGAAATGTAGTAGATCTTAATGAGCAAGCAGGTTGGTCTCTTCTGAGAAGTGTGCCTAACAGCAGACTCAAGGATGCTTATTGAACAAGAGTTATGACAAGCTGACAGAGGAAACTGTCAAGGATAGTCCTGAGAAGTTCTGGCACAACTCAGATGTTTTGCTTTGCCACGTGTCAGCTACAGACCTTGTCCAGGCTTTGTCCAGTGACAGTTGGAATGTTTTGCTCAAAGCTTACTTGAAATTGAAGAGTATGTAGCAGAGTGTCCTCAGGTGTGCACACATGCTTAACCTACCTGCTTCAGATGTAGGTTTGATGCAGTTCTAGCACAGAGTGCTTGTGTCTTGGGTGGTGATTAACATGCCTGGTCTGCCCCTTTCAGAACAGTTCTGATGTGGCCACTGCCAAGCTGCAGGGTACCTCTGGCTACCTGACACATCCACCTGGACACTGTGGGCTGGAGCTGTTGCCACTAAGCCCTGATTCATCAAGGCACAGGCTGCTGCAAGGAGATGTCAACATGCCACTTGCTGCTGAATCGCTTGCTGGGGAGGACAGTTAACACTACATCTTGGCGCAAGGATGTGGAAGGAGCTGCCACTCTGGGGTAGAGGACCTGCTATCAAGACCTGCTAGAGACTACTGCTGCTGAGCTGGCTCTGTCCATGCTGGAGCTCCAGTCTCTGCTGTGCGTGGATGGACTTCCTTCTGTTAGCAAGTCTCCTTTGGCAGCTCTAACCCTAAGGGAGAGAGCTTGTTGCGGCTTTCAGGAATGGATGGAGGGGAGAAAATTCCCTTCCCTCTCCCAAAGTTAAAAAGGGAAGAGCTCTGGATGGCTTCTCTCCCCAGACCTCAGTGGATGAAAAACCTTATTCTGCTGTCACTGTGCTCCCTGTTGATATCAGCTTCCAAGAACTTCATCTCTAGTTCTGACTTGCAGGGCGTTGGTGACAGATCTTTGTCAGCCACACCTGGGTTCTGTTACTGTATGCGTGGAAGGTAATCCCTCTGAATTGAGTAGGACTCGTTGTGTGAGTGGAGCTATCCATTTGCGTGTGTGCTAGCCTGAGTTAAAATTAGTCTCCTCAGGATGCTGAGACATTAAATGCAAGAACTGAAGCTCTGTATCTGAAGGAGAAGATCCATGCTCAAACAAGCTGATAAGCCTGGACCCATCTGCTGAAAACACAAAGCTACTTCTGTTACCCAGATACTCGATGCTGCTTTAAGCAGCGCTTAAAGTATAAAATGCTTCGCATCAGATCCAGTCAGTTGAACTTGACCAAGAACCTGTTCCTTTGAAGAAATAAATTCATCACTGACACTCTGCAAGCAATGGTCTCTTGTGCTCTACCTTCTGGTGTGAAGAACTTGACTTACCTCAAACTTTTCTGACCCCGGTGTCCTTGGTTTCTTGAACTGTCCATGCAGTCTTGAGCACAGAGTATTATTTGAGTTCAGTTTCTTCTTGGAAGAGTGAATGTGTTCTGTATAAACAGAGCAGAATTCTTCTGGTAGCAGAGAAACACCATTAATTGTCAAGTTATACCTGTAAATGTGTAAATATTTATTACTGTATTTAATATTTAATGTTTCCATAACAAACTTATTTATTTTATAATTAAACTTTTTACATAACATAATCATGGTAAGATTTTTTCTTGCTCTCAGGAGTACATGTAAACACTTGAAATTAGAGCTTGGTTTCTCCTCAAAGCAGGAATTTCAACACTGAAGAGCACAAAGCAGGGCTGTGAAGCACTAGAGCTGTGTGTGAAGTATGAGCTCAGTGCTCTCACAAGAGTGCAAGTTGTTTGTAAACAAAATGTGCAAATGCAAGTACCTGTTTCAGTAGGAAGTCCATTTAATTCAGCTACGGAGGAATCTTTTAGTTATTGGATTAGGGAGGGGCGAAGTCATTCACCTTGTTGGAAGCGAAATCTCAAACTGAAGTTTGAGTAAATGAGTAGCCCTTTGCTCTGGTCTCAAGAGCTGGGAATATTGAAGAGGGGAGAACCTTTCATCTTTGTGTGGTCAGAGCTAATTTGGACAGTGGCTTGAAACACCATCTTAAATGAGGAAAAGCAGAAGAGCCTCAGGGCAGTGACTCCCTAAACAGAAAGGGAGCCTTGGCCTCCACATTCTACCTTGAATTTCTTTTCCTCCCCAGGTAGTTATTAGTCCAGCTGTATGCTGGTGTTCCCTTTAAGCACAACCAGCATTGTGCTGAGGTCTAAGCTCAGAGTTGCCTAAACATATGAGTGTCAAGGGGATGAGTCTGGCTTTAAAGCCACAGTTTTAAAGAACGTTATTGAGAACGTTGTTTTGAGGCTCTTTTCTCAAAAGCGTCTTCAAGAGGTGTTGCTGACTGTGGCTTAGATGGGAGTAGAGAAGTAAAACAAAAAAACAAAAAAAAACTCAAAAAAACCCCGACCAGTTTCAACTAGGACCCAAACTGGGCACCCAGGGTAGCAGAGCAGAGCGTAGTCCTGGCCAGAGTAGCTGAGATGCATTTGCCTTAGCCTCCTGACTTAGCCAAGTAGTTCTCAGACTCTGAGAGCAGCCTGTATGGTATGTAGCTGAGGTACAGGTAAATGTATTGCACCATCTCTTGGGAAGATTGCAAGACTTCATTCCAGGGAACATGCTTCATTACCAAAGTAAACAGCACTTCTCCAAGCGGCTTTTCCACAGACATTTGCTATTAGAGCTCTGGCAAGAAAAGCTGTTTCTGTAAGTCATGCCAAGATTTTTGCTTTGGAGTAAACAAGCTCAATCTCAGTGGTAACTGAGCCATAGCCTAGTGAGAGTGGGGATGGATTACAACTCCCATTTGAAAGCCATGAGACTCTTCTTCCAGAAACTCTTCTATCTCTAGTCTTCTTTCTGGAGTAAATATCAGGTTTTCTTCTTGATAGCCTAAAACAATGCTAGCTGAAAAAACCTGAGCTCTTCTCCCTGTTTTCCCCCCCCAGCTTGAAAGCCTAACAGGAGTGAAGCTACGAGTGTAACTTGTAAATTCCATCTGTTGTGTATTTTTCAAACCCTGATTACTGAGTGGACTGGAGGGTATTTTCCAAAAATAGGCAGTTAGGAGCTGGAGAGACCCAACTGAGTTATTTCTGGGAGGTTGGACTCTTGAAAATTTGAGTGTCAGCTGGCATTGTCCTGCCTTGGACTTGAGCTTGTATCAATAATCAGGAAAGAAAATAGTTGCTGATTTTCCTTAGCTGAAAGTTTGGAAACAGTGGAGGGCAGGCTTCATAGAAGACTTGTTCCTCTCAAAGGGTTTAGGTTACAGCCAGATTTTTGGAGAGGTAGGCCAGCCAGCAAATCTGTTGTAGAAAGACTTTTGCTATAGGTCAGTCCCATCAAGCATTTCTAGAGCGCTTGCTAGCAAGCAGGCATCTTTTTTTCTACTTGAGCTATGGCCTTGACTAGTAACAGCTTGCTACCAGCTTCCTAATGTAAACTTGATACACAAGCGCCATGAAGACCCACAGTGTCCAGTGGTCTGGTTGCTTAAAGAACAAAAAACACAACTGCTGGGTGGAACTGTATGTCTGGAAGTCTCCTGCTGTCCAAGGATGCTACACTTGTACGACAAGCAAATCTGATCTGCTGCAGGGCAAGGCCAAAGAGAGTTTTTATTGTTGCTCCTCCACGGCCAGGTCTGTTCTTCAGGATATATACATCATCTGGCTTTTAATCTGCTCCCCTCACCATGGAGCTACCTTAGTTCCACTAAGCATGCCTGTGTTTCTGGTCCCACATCTTATTAGTAAGTTATGCCTCCAGATTTTTCTTGACCTTCCTGTGGCAATGTTACTTTGACAGGAGAGTTCCTGTGTCCTTGTTGCTTGTAGCTGCCTCAGCTGAGACCTGGAAGAGTAGCCTGATTGTTCTTGCACAATTTTCTGCACACACGACTGATTTTGCAAGCTATTTTCGATATCCAGATTGGGATCCAGGAATTCTGGTAATGTGAGGGTCATGTCTGCTTGCACAATTCCTTCCTCTTTCCTGAATGTTTTGTTCTTCATGATTATTGCGTTTTGTAGAAAAAATGACAGCTCCTCAAGGTGTTTTTCTCTGTTATGCATTTATGGGTCTTTTGAGTGTTTGACAGTTGTCTATGACCAGACTAGCTTCCTGTCTACTTCTGGGCTTTGCTTCCCTCCTCCTGCCCTCCTCCCAGCATGCCCCTTTTCCCTCAGAACAGTAGCAGATGTTACTTTGAATCTTGGCCTGCTGGATATTATAGGAAGGCCAGTTCTACTCTGTCCCAATGAAAAGGTATGAGTTTAGGATGTTTTCTTTTCCTCGGTGAATCTGGATGTACACAGACATCTCTGAAGGTGTTTGTGCTGGCAGTGGCTGCAAGTACATGTTGTGCAGTGGTTTGCCTAAATCCACCTTTCAGTTGTTCCATGCCGTTTCCAGTAACTGGTATAAAGTTTTGAGTTCTTAAAATAACTTTGGGCGTTTTTTATATCAGTATACTTACCTAGCCTGTTAGTGCTACAAGTACTTCAGTAAACTGCCTGAGCAAACATGTCTGAAAGCAAGGTTGTTAACTGGGACAAATGCATGCTTGCCTCTTTTGGAAGAGATTTTCTCGATGTACCAATGGTATGTCTTGCTTCAGTGAACAATCCTGCAATCGCTTGGCTCTCGAGGCATTATCTTGGATAGGGGGTGATGGCTTCGTGCTCTTGGTGACAGCTGGATGCCGTGAGTGAGCGTGCTCAAGGAGCAAGGGCCAGTTGTCAGTGTCAGTGTTGGGAGTCTGGTCACATGAGATAGATCAGTGGACAGAAGGGTCAGAGAGCCTTTAATAAGCAAACCTGGATTCCTTCTCATTTTGTGAACAAAGCTGGACATACCTATCGTTCCTCTGCTGGTTACACCTTCCTTGAGCGAGTAATCCTCATTTACTGCAGGTCTGGCTTTGCCTATGACTGGTGAGTTTGCTCGGTTGAGACAGCTACGCCTGTGAACGTCAGAGGGAAACAGCTATTGTTTGCTTACTGTGGATCTAGGCCCAAAGCCAAGGAAGCAGGGTTAGTGTCTTTTTCAACCAAAGGAGACCTGTGAGGTGGGACACCTTAAGTCCAAGGTAAAGCAATGCTTTCAAAATCCATTTTCCTAGGGAGGAGAGTAGCAATTTTTCCTGAGAAAAAACAAATTTTTGTTCATGCACTTTTTGTGTCAGAAAGACACATCTTTGGATATAAATCAGAAAAAAAAGCCACTGTTCAGCTCAGCATTTTTTGACTGAAGTAATGCAGCCTGTTCTCTTTGCTTTCTGGGACAAGAAGCAAAGCTAAATAGTCTGAGAGTCTGATCTAATCCAGCATTTCGAATACATCTTAGCCTAGATGTCATACCCTCATTCCAACGCCATGCACGCTAGGTCAAATAACACCATCATTACTTCTAACTGCCTTTGGATTCTTGCCTACTGATGCTTTGGTCCAGACCTTGGAAAACAGCTGCCTCCTTTGAGTGTGATTTTCCTTACACAGCTGGCAATGAATTTGTATTTGGGTTTCAGACAGCGGTCACTTACAGACTGAATTAGTTCATGGGTGGTGCTTGGAACCTACTAGTTCTCCAGAAGGTAAGGAAGTACATGTTTTAGCATCAGTTATGTTCTTTTTGCTTAGGGGAGGAAATCTCTTCAGCGCTGCAGGTAACTAGTTAAAAACTGGTGGAAACAGAAATGTCTTTTAGGTGTCTAAGGCAATCAATGTATTTTAAAATGTCTCTATTGGAGTGTCCGCACCTCCTGTCAGTGTAGGGTCTGAGCACCTCAGAAACAATCCAGATGGTGTGATGTGCTGTCAGATCTGCATTCCACCCCTTAGTTCACTGCTGGGATGGTAAGGTGGGTTGTTGGTCATCGAACAAGAGCTGAACCTGGTAGCTGTCCCAAGTTTTAGCCACAAGACCTCCCTTCCTCTTGCATTCTTTGCCCTCACATTTCTAAGCAGCGTGATTTATGTTCAGAAATGATTCAAGGTGCACACAGAAAATGCAGGTAGAAAGAGTTGCAAATTAAACTTTCAAATGTAATTTCCATAGGCACAGAGTTGGTGTGGCTCCCGTTGATATCTGTCTGCATTGCTTTCATACTGTATCTGCCTCCTGTGGATCTGGCTCCTTCCAGTTAAAAGTGCTTTCCTGTCTTATGCCCGGAGATGATTACTGTCAGGGATGAAAGGCAGACACCTCCTGGGTGGAGCAGAACGGAACAAAACCAAACCAGGGCTTAGGGCAACAAATGTCCTGTCAGGTCTTAGTCCCTCTCATTTATGATGAAAGCTTTTCAAGAACGTGAACCGTAGCTGCATGTCTTAATCCTGTTTAGATGTTCTACGCAAGCGCGAGCGTATTGCCCGAAAAAGGCAGTAGTAGCTGGGATTTCAGCTGGAAGGGGGAGTGAGGTGGAAGGGTAGAGTAGCAGAGCAGAGTGAAATGGGCCAGAATAAGTACAGGATTTTACGTTATGACTCCCCAGCAAATACCCCTGCCATGGAAAAATAGTAACTTCCCTTTCAGTTTTAAAGACTTATCTAGGAGAATTCCCATGATCACTGTTATCACTTATGAAGGAGCTCTTGAAGTGCTAAATTCAACCAATATCTTTCTCATACACTACAAATATTAAGGAAAGGCTTAGTAAGAAATAATAAGGCATAGCAGGGAATGGTCCATGCGCTCTGTAAGTGCATACCATAGTGCCAGTGTTCCGTGTCTTTTGTAGCCTCCGCAGTAAGCACCTCTTACCTGTCTGCAGGCTTGATGGCATAGTGACACAGCAATGCACACTGTGACGTGGCTAAAAACAGAAACCATTTCCAGGCCTTTGAGAAGCTTCTGTTAGCAGCAGCAATAAGAAGGAAGGGACCCCCTTAGCATTGCTGCACGCTTATTTCTCTTGGTCACATTTACAGTCTTTGAGTTTATGAGACACCACATAGAAAAGATATGTTGCCATTAGCTACATAGCTATGCCTTTAAAAGATAAAGTCAAGATGTGAAAGAAGACATGAGGTCCACAGACAAAAATGCTCATCAGTTTCAAACCTCTAATTAGGTGCACAGAAACTGCTGTTGCACATACAAGCTTGGTGACGGCGCTTGCAAATAGGTAGCCAGGGGAATTTTGTATTTGGAGTAGTCTCTCTGCAGATGTGAGGGTAATTCTGCTTGCAGTGGAAGATATGCAATGACTGCTTTTATGCCTGGTCCTTGGTTTTCTATTTTTAAAAAAAGAAAAAAACCCAGGGTCATTAGCACTTCTCCTCTGTTCTATGTCCATCCCAGCAGTGCAGACTGGAATTGAACTGGTTTTTCTGTGGGCTGGCATGATTTACATAAGAAATCACTGCAACTCTAATGAGCAAGCAGTGCAAGACTCAACAATGTGTGTTAACAAAAATATCGCAAGAAAAGTTGGGAAGGGGTGGTGAACGGTGATGGCAGGGAGCTTGTTAGCCATCCGCGCTGTCTGATCTCGGTTCCAGTAGCATCAGCGTGAGTTTGGTCATTGATTTAGTGGGAGCTCAAGGAAGACAGCAGTGTTCAGAAGGTCCCATCCTTTTGCTGGGGTCTGAAAAATTCTGCCTTAAGACATGATTAAAGCATTTCGTAATTCTCTTTGTCAAGATTATCTTGGCTCGTGCTAATAGCTGCTTTCGTTCAGAAGACATACATAGGTAACTGAGGCCTTCTCGGTGCATCTGGAACATAGTTTAAACACATGGTTTGAATTTGCATCTTTCTCTGTGCTAAAACCCTGTTTCTGGTTTTACCTGGTTCTGGAACGTACTTAAGCCACGCTCACCGTTGAGCTGTTTCGTCTCCAGGATGCATTTAAATCCATGCTTTGCTGCAGAGCATGTCACACAAAGCTGTTACACACTGAATCCTGAGTGGGAGCAGGGGGAGTGTTGCCACTGAAATAACTCTGTGCTTTACCGTCTCACACCGACATTGCACAACAGTCTCTAAATGAATCCCACTCATACATCCTGAGCGATTGCGCTACGGTTCAACACTGTGATTCAACATCCACGGTCTTGCTGGTGCTGGGGAGATGTTCCACAGAATGGTAAACTCACAGGAAAACAAGGCAGCTCGTGTTTTCTTGGGAGGAGCCAACTAATAACAAGCATTATCTTCATCAGCTTTAATGAAGGCCGAAGGCCTTTTGTCCCCTTGCTCAAATTTCGTCACAGCCATCCCCAGCCTCGGCTCAGCTGCGAGCCAGTCTAGAGGGAGCTCTTTGGAAAGCAGCCAGCTGGTCTGCCAGGAGATTGGATCCAGTTGCATCAGCATGGGAGCAGGAATGCTCCCGGGGCTGGCGGGACCAGTCCTGACTGGTTTTCCCAAAGCTCCTCCCACAGGAGCTCCTGCAGGGACATCCACTTACCCACCAAAACCTGGGTGATCCAGGGATCCTGAAAGTAGAACAGCTGCTACCTGGCAAAAGCAGGAAAGGGATTAACCCGACCCTGGGCTCCAAGCCTGGTGACAGAGTGAAATGATAAGTGAAACAGCACCAAAAGTGCTACCAAGCTGTGCTATCTTTCACCATCACGGCTACAGAACTATCACAGACAAACATCTACCAAAACAAGGATGAGCCAGGCCCTTGTTTAGTGGAAGATGAAATCAATTGGTCTGTGCTGATTAACAGCTGATGATACAGATAACTTTATGGAAAGCACTCTAGCCTTTCAGAAAGGATGTCTCGGACCGACTGCTTTGTGCAACGCTTGTGACTTCACTGTGAAGCTTTCCATCAGCGATGGTGCTTCAAGGAGGAAACAGTTGTAGTTTTTGGTCTTCTATATTATCAGTGTTTCAGTATGAAGCTTTGGAGGAGTTAAAAGTATTTTTTACGTGTATTTGTACATGTGCACATCAAATCTGAGTATCTACAATTGCCTGGTACTGTGGAGGACTAGACGAGGCAGGCCCTCCAGGGACCCAGTCCCTGGAGATGCTTAATGGTGTATTGCACAAAGAACTGGCTCCTGGCATGGAGGCATGGCCTGAGAACCTAAAGTTTCACATACCTATTTTGAGCAAGGACATTTATGGCCCCTCAGGCCAGAAGGGATGAAGTTCAGTGTATGAAGTAAACGTTACCCTAAAGGCTTTTGAAAATAGCAAGACTTTGATTTCCTTTCCTGATTTTTAGAGTCAACGTCATGATTTGGGAGGCCCGTCTACCAACTGTAACATGGCTTAAGCTGGCAGCCCAAGTCCCTGAGTGAGAAGCCATCTTTGACCTCAGTAGGTAAGTTTCTATCTCCCGTCTGGGCAGCACGGGAGCATGATGTGGGCAGACATTCCAGCCCAGCTGATCTCAGGTGCTCTGAAGGAAGTAGGACAGGCAGCAGACAAACCCTCAGGCCTGTTAATGAAATATTCCTGTGCAGTAGCTACCAAAGTGGAGTGTAGGGAGGCTCACAGTTACCAGGGGAGGAGGAAGCAGGGGTTGGGGGAAGGCAGTTTGCGTCTAATGCCATGACCTTTGCAAAAAGAAGCCTGACAATTGCTTCTTCACCCCCCTGCCTTGCTAATTACTGTTGGAAAAGCTGTCTCCAATGCAAAGCATCTGGGATGACTTCGTGGCACACAGAACATTGATTAAACAGATGGTATCACCCACGAGCACAGCTAAGCCGGTGACCTTGTACATGTCTTGGGGAGAAACAGGATATACCACACAAGAGAGTGCTTTGCACTGGGTTGCTGTGCCCACACACCTTCCGCCATGACCTGGTGTGGCGTGTCTACCTGGCCTCCCAGAGGACACTCACTCGCAGCCCACAGATACGCTGCTGTGGCTCACGTGGCTAATTGCAGCTCAGAGGCCTGCCCGATGTGATTGGGGCCACCGAGCACGATGACAGGGCACTGGGCAGGAGAGAGCCACTAGAGGTGGTTTTTTTTCTCCCTGCGCTGCCCTGCCAGGAAGAGTTCATCCTGCCTGGAGTATAGCCTCCTGGTACCTCTTGTTCCTCCTTGCTGTAGTTACTGTCCTGTAGGCAGTGTGGTACTGCTGTGCATGTGAATAGCTGTTCCCCCCCCGCCCCCCCATACGTGTGCCCTTCTGAGCTGTGAGTTGCAGTCTGTTTCCCCAGGAACCCCAACCCTCTGAGATCACTGGTGCTTCACACCTTTAAGCATCCTTTTCTCACCACCCTTTGTCAGATCTGTGAAACGTACTATGCCTTCTCAGAGAATCGGCACAGTTAAGTGGGGGATTCATCCCCAGCATGGACAAAGACCTGACAGTTGCCATGAGACTCAGCTCTGTGTGCGCATTTCCAACTTTTGTGATTCACTTGTGACCATTACAGGCCCCATCAGTGTATTAGCACCGCTGTGATGTCGTAGCCCAACTGCCCAACTGCGCCCAACTGCAGCGTGGCGGTGATGCCTCTCCTGGACCTCTTTGTTGTCTCATTCAGGCTTGTGCTCTCTAAGCTCTTCCCCGCGTTTTGTCTGAAGCGGTGTGCTCTTGGCTATTGCTGTGAGGGGAAGGTTGGCTGGAGGTGCCTGCAAGATGCAGGCAGGTTTTGCAGTGTCTGGGGTGTTACCTCACCCTGTGGAGCCTACCTTAAAGATATTAAGCAACCAAGACCTCATCACAGTGGCAACAATAGTGCTATGTGACCTCCTTTCAAAGCTGTAGGAAACCAGCAACAGGGCATTGACCATTGCCTCATGCTTCCGTCAGCCCGCACAGCTCCTCAGATGCTAATGTAATTTATAACTTCCAGTGGATAAACCAGGATTGAACAGGTCCTCTGTAAAGAATCTTAGAGTGATCCGCTCCTGTTCATTGAGCCTTAAAGGTTCTTCCAACAAAATCAGAAAACACTAGGAGCGCAAGAGTTAGTCTGGAGATTTCAGCCCGCTCTGCGCAGCCTCCCAGAAAGGCTTCTTTCCTCCTCTATCTAGGCGGGAGGGAGACAGATTCTCCGTTAGTGAGGTGCCCTAAATACAAATGTGTTTCTTCTCCACCTCCCAGCTGATGTAAGCTACAGCTTACAAAGGGGGCACTGAGCCAGGCTTGGCAAGCCAGCCTCCCTTTTCATATTGGCTTCCTGATGCAATCTCACACCTGCCTCCCAGTGCTGGTGCAACCAAAGTGTGGCCGCCTGTGCTCACTGCTGAGTCTAAGCCGTATCAGTCACACCCATGCGCAGTTCTAGCTGTCACAGTTGAGCCCCCTGAAGAGAGGGCCCGGTTGAAGGTCTCGGTCAGGTCAGGCCTTTCTCAGAAGTGTCTGCTGCAGCCCTGTAGGATTTTTAGTGAGTCACCGGAAAACAGGCGGTAAAGAGAATTTGCCGTGAGAAATGCTGTGCAGTCATTTATTCCCAGCCTACCGTTGCAGGTTTGTTTCTTTCTGTGCTACCAGGACAATGTGTAGAGTCTCTATAACTGGTTCTCACCCATCCACTATTTCAGGATCTAGGTGTATCTACTTAGTAGCAAAAATTTATATAGGTTAATTCCCACACTCCCAATGAATGAATCATTAAGGGAACAAAGAAAGGTGCCTCCTTTAAAGTATCACTGCCACCTGCATTATGAACATACGCCCAGGTTTACCTGTGCATATTTAACCCCTTATCAGAGCAAATAAATGACAGTCAGCTCTGGCACTGGCTGCACCTCTGACATGGACGGCAGGAGGAAACACGTTCCTGCACTTGAAAGCAGTGTGCAAAACTCAAAGAATGCTGAAAAAGAAAACAAAACTCCTTATAGTATTCATTTAACTATGCAGCTCGACCTGGCCAGAAGTATGTCCCACCTCCCACACCCTTCGGTTTCCAGACACGTTGAGGAGGAGCTGTACCCTGCAGAAATGCTTAGCATCTGGCAAAATTGAGCTGGGAGAATGTACCTCCCACCAGGAAAGCCGGAAAGCCTCTTTGCTAGTAATTGATGAGCAGTTTGAGTGGAGCAGCTGACAGTCAAAGCCAAAGGATGCAGTAGCTTCCAGGGAGAGCAGATTGTGTCTTCCTGAATGCAAGTAAGAACAGCATCCGCTTCAGCTGAGAACTGCAGATTGGCCTGAATTGCAAGGGGGAGGACGGCTGTATCTCCTGTGTGTTTTTCCCACTTGGTTGGGTTGTCAGTATACAGTCTGCAAAGAGGTGTGCCCCAAGGATGTGAAAGGAGATAAGCCACTGAACTGTATTAGCACATGAAAGAAAAAACAGTGGGAGCTTCCAAAGGATGGCAAAGGTTCAAAACCTGCTCACAGAAGCACATAGTTGTGGATGATTACTGCAGCACACTCCTCCAGCCGGGAGGTGTGGCAACGTAGCGTGAGATGAGAACGTAGCAGAAAGTGAGTAATGCCAGTGCCATTCTTAGTAAGGAATCCTATTTTTAGTAAGGATTGGCTTGGAATATAAATGGCGTTAAAATCAAAGAGCCAGTGAAAGGAGAACTCTAGTGAAAGGTGCTGACTGCGAAGTACAGCCTCCCCTGAAGATGACCTTGAGACACGCGGTGGCAGAAACCGAACCGTGTGGGCTCTTTGGCGCAGTGCTCTGTACTTGCGCTGTCCCGCTCCCCTTTCTTTCAGGCACCATTAGAGGCAGGATCCTGGACTCTGCGAGCACCCAGCAAAGTGCTGTGCAGCCAGGGACTCCGCTTCATCCAGCCTGGGAGATAGAGGCACAACAAGACATCAGGCAGCAGACCTATGCAAAAGGTGGATTGGCGTCCTTGTGCTGTATCTAGCTTGCCTCTAAAGGAAGAAGGACAGAAATCCCATCTTTAGTTTCCATCAGTGAATTAAATATGGAGAGGAAGCACTGCAGTGAAATTTTCCAATGCACCCAGTGCCAGATGTTCAGTCACCTCATACCTGCTGAGTTGCTGGCACTGAAGGGAAGATAGTGCCTAGCTCCTTCTGCATCCCAAGCTACTTAGAAAATTAATTCGTGCAGGAACAGTGGCCAGTGCTGCTATCAAATGATTTGCAATGCTTGGATCATCATAAAGAAATCATTGTCCTTTGGGTGTCGAGTGTGTTTCTCAGGTTGGCTAATTCTGGCGGGGGTGACAGGACGTTTGCCGACATGTGTTGTGTTATAACAGCTGCAGTCTTTGTAAGGCCCAGCTTACTCAAGGCAGGAAAGAGACTGGGAGGAGTGCTGCAAAAGTTTCTTTCTTTCTCTGAGGGAAGAGGTTAGCCTTGGAAGGGCTGTGACATATCCTGTTTCCTGTGGGTGATGGCTGGAAGGGGTCAGCTACCTGTATTGATCCAGCAACAGTCACAGCTGAGGCTGTTGAATTGTTATTACTATGCAAATATTGTCTGTGTGGAAAGGAATGCCACCACATGCCTTGCTGAAGTGCGATGCCATTAGTCAGGGCTGTGCCAGAGGTAGTTGGGTCAAAGAGCTGTTCCCATCCCAAGCCATTCTCAACACAGCTGTTAAAAGCCAACTCCAGCAAGCTCCGCTTCCCTCTGCTGCCCCTCTGTGCCTTGCACTCCAGAGCCCTTCTTCTCACTCCCTCCATCGCGTCCCCAGCGCCGAAGCAGATGGTCCAAAGCCTGGGAGCCCATATTTGCCTGAAATGTCTCTTCAGAGGAGGAACAGAGATTTCAAAATACTCAAAGCTGCTGCTGTTCTGAGACCAGCTCCCATGTTTGTAGCATACTGTACAGGCACGGGGAGCAGCAGCCTCTGTGTGTCCCTCTGGGATGCCCTGGGTCTCCGCAGTGCAGTAAAAGCGAGACATCTCCAGATGCTCTGTGTAGGCGTACATAGACTTTCTGCAACTGTGGCAGGATCCCAAGTTAACCAGAGCTTTGAGGTGGCTCTGCCTAGGCCTTCTCTGTATCACCAGCTCTCCAGAGAAGACCAACAAGGCTTTAAAACTCCAAAGCTGGTTATATTAGAACATAAACTGGAATAATTAACTTCTAGAGCAGAACGAAAAAGTACAAAGGGCAGGGTGAAACTAAGAGCTGTTATTGGCAGCAACACCTCCCCCCTACGCACAGACAATGTCTGTCCTCGCAGGGGCTCGCTTTCTGCCAACCCAGTGGCTCTGGATTGCAGCAAACTGCAGCGCCCCTTCTGCCCCACAGGAAAAGCAAAATGTCCCTTTCTTATCTAGCTCTGGGGTCTAGCTGTGAGGCCAGTCCTCTGGGCAGCCTGCCTTTTTTAAAGAGCACAGCACCCAAATGAGAGCCAAGTAAATAAAACAGATACTGTCTGTCACCGTGACTCAGAAATGGATAGTCTGGCTGGCGGTCTGTACACGTGTTGCAGACATGGCTGTGATTTCTGGAGATCTAATGCACTGACTCATCTGCAGGACATCTAGAAATCCTGGGCAAATGTCCAGAGGCCTCACATTCTACCCGGACACCATTTCAAAGCAGAAAAGGAGGAACAAATTAGGGAGACCCTGGTAATTTGTGGGACCTACTGTGTCGTGCACGCAGATCTGACCTGCCCGCTGCTCTGGCTGTCACTAAGACTCGGTTAACAGACATAGAGGTGACTTTGCCCTTCTGGTTCTTCGTAGCCTTTTAGTGTAAACAGCAAAACAAAAGCTCTCTCCCCACCGTCATGAGAGAGTCTCATGTCTGAGATCCAGGGCACCTTTCAGCATGGATTTTGCTTTAACAGCAGCTGTTCAGATGTTGAAGGTAGAGGTATCTGAGAGATGGCTGAGAACCGCTTTGAAAGCCTGTGGTGGAGAGGGAGCAGCTTGGGGACACGTTGTTTGGTTTTTCCTTTGCTGTACCATATTAGAGGTACCATTTGGGATTTCTCTCCTTTCCTAATCGGTGGGACATGGAGCAAAATTAGGGAGTTTAGTCTGATGTGGCACTTACTACCTTCTGGCTGGGCAGTGAGGAACCGTAGCCTGACTGAGTCCGTGTGATCAGGAACTTGTTCTTACATGCATAAACTGTATGTGGTTATTGCCATTGCTTTTTCATTGACCTCTGCCCTTAGATGGGGGGAGCTTCTCAGAGTGAGGGCTCTCTTTAGGAGTTTGCAAAATGGCAACCGTCACTGTTAACAATGGGACGCTTTGCTCCGGTCTTTGCTGGCCTTCCTTACCTGCCTGCCGTGAGCCCTGTACCGAGTGCAGCCAATGTGATGTGCGGCGCACGGGTTAGCAGCGAGGACCCTGAGTGACCTCCCTGCTGTTAGCACCTGCAGCTGCAAGAGATACTAAAGTTCATGTGAGAAGGTTCAGGTATGCGAAACAATGGGTGTGATCTGAAAGCTTGTGTGTTTGTTTTAGAGGTAAAGAAACACAGTTTAATGCTTCAAGTGCTCTCCGTTGATTAACATATAATCTCACATTGGGAGGCTCTGCAGGGGAAATTCTGCCCTAGGATCAGCAAACAGGGTTATTGCCTACCTGCTAACCGCTGATCGTGATTACAGGTGGGAGGTATTTCAGGGAGCATACTGCTTGCCTTTCTTCTGATCAGAATGGCTGTCTAGCAGATCCCTGAAATTAGTCCAGGAAGAAAGAAATGTTGCAGAAAGGTCTAATTTCACCCTTTTCAATCCAAAAATCTTTTATTTATTCTACAAATGATCATTCAATCTAAAAAAAAATTTTTTTTTTTCATTTCTTGTAAAATGAAGAAATCACTCAAAGAAACAGAATGTTTTGTTCTGAGTAGAAGATGACCTTTTCTGTGACCTGGAGTCTTGTCTTCAGGTGTGTCTTCATTTGGGTGAGAAGGCAGACAGATACCCACTGTGAGGTGAGAGTTCTCCAGGCTGCCCAATGGGCACAGAACACAAAATATGTATGTGCAGGTAGGTCCTACCCGCTCATGCACTTGGTGCTGCCATGATTTGAAGATATCTTTGTTTACAGGAAGGTGGCCTGGGTGTATGGCTTTGTCCTTGCTGCTTATCCACCCAAACACACCTCAAAGTAAAACGCAAGTGACCATAAATAGTTTGGGATCCTTTAAGAAAAAATACAAGTGCAGTGTAACCACATTGTTTGGTCCAAGTTTCACGGATGACAGAAGAAGTCCTACTGAGATCTATGGTCAATTTTCAAAAGCCTGGAGCACACCCCGAAATCGCTAACTGTGATGTTTTCCCGCTGATCTCAACAGGGCAGAGCTGGGCCCGTGCTGAAGACTTTTGAAAATGCTGCTCTGCCATTGTGGATGTGGTCCCATCGCCTCTTGCGAACTCAGTAATCTTTCACCACTGTAAGAGACAGCAAGGTCTGGCAGCTCTACTCGTCTCCGGCGTAAGTGCTTGACAGGTACTGGATAATAATAAATACACGGCATAATTGCTGCAAAGGCCAAAGCTCTTAATACCAAGTATTGTTGAAGATTTATGCAGCTGAGGAGGCAGGAAAGTACAGGTCGATCACTGCGCACATGCTGAGCCAGTGGGGGTTTACCTGGGCAGTTTGCAGTGTACTAAGTCCTGATGTTCATTTGTTCTTTGTCTCCCCCATGATTGTGTCTGTGTGCAAATCCCTGGGGCTTTCTTAAGCTGTACTCCAGGAATGAGGTGAGTGAGAGGAGCAAGCCCTGCTGGGAGGACAGAAGCAGGATACAAATGGGCTCTTGGTTTCAGTGGGAGACAGTGAAGAACTGCTGTCAGTCTGGGTGTGGAGGAAGTATGTCAAGACTCTGAGCCAGGGCTGCATGGCACTGAAAAGCAGGGAAAGCAGGAACAGAGTTAGTAGGGTCTTGGTGAAGCCATGTGTCAAGTACATCTGAGGTGGAGCAATACCAAGCACTGTAAGGCCAGCCTACAGAAAAGCAATGTGGTAGTGGAGAGGTGGGGCAGAGTCGGGAATGATACCTCTGCATGTCAGCGCAAGGCAGCTCTGCTGCTGAGGGTAGATGATTTTGGGCCCCTTAAGTTGTGCTTTTGTGCTGGCTTAAACTTGGAGAAATGGGAGGAGAACGGTGCTTTGTGCACCGGCAAGTTCCCCTTGGAGTTGTCAAAGTGTTTTGTTTCTGCTGGAGTAATCTGGTTGTGGCAGTGTTGCTGCAGCGCTGCCTGACCTTCCTCTGCTCTGAGGGGCCAGGCCATGTTTCTTACAGTGCTGCAGCCAGACAGCTACAAGTGGTCCAAGTGTCCTGCAAAAAGGAGATCAAAAGGCACTGTGACAGCCCAGCTGCAGGTTGAAATAAGGCTTTGGTCCTGGTCAAGCGAACCATTTGATTTGGCTCAAACCAGCTCCAAACAAATATTCTGAGAGTGTTAACATTTTCTGAGGCAATGAAGGAATTGCTTGACTTCCTTTTTTCCCTCCTTCCCCCCCTTGTCTATTTACAGGAGAAGGTATTACTCAGGAGAAAGGAATGAGGAAAGTGCAAGACATTTTCCCCTGATATAAGTGACAGGGCCCATCCTGTAGAAAGACTCACACTCTTCCATCAAGGTGGTTGTGTAGGTCTTGGAAGAATAAGACATGTTGATAATCGTGGCTTGGGCTGGGCAAAGAATGAGCTCTGAAACCCCCAACCCCTTTCTCCATGAACGGGAAGAACCTGAAATTTTTCAGAGACGATTGAAAAGTGTTGTGAAGTGAGGGGCCAGTCAGAACATGGGCAATGGAGCGGACAGGCCGTGTATTCTTGCTTTAATGCAAGCATGTGTACAGGAGGTGGGCTTGGCCTCACTGCAACTTATCCAAGGCGTGCACAGTACCCATCACTTCTGAAGGCTAACTCTCAAGTTGCACGCAAGTCACCATATGTTTTTTTTGCGGTTTTACTTTCTGAAACCCCGTAGATCCTGCACTGGGCAAGGACTCTGCGTTTGTCCAGGTTTTGGGTTTTGTCTTCTTCCAAATCTGCAATCTCTTCGCAAAGGAGTTAAGCAGTACTCCATGTGTATCTTGGTATGCATGCACACACTCTCCCACACATGTATGCAGATGTGATTCATCCGTGTCACGGGCTGAACCCATTTAAGGAAAGGCCCTGTGCACACCATAACAACCTGGACACTTTCTTGCCCTGTAATGGTTCAGTTCTTCTGCAGAGATGCTCAGGCTTGCTTTCAGAGAGAGGAAGCAGGAGGTGCTACCCACCTAGGATGCCAGTCTTCCTGCGTGCTTGGAGCTGGCCGGCCCCCCCTCCCCGGAGCATTCCCACCAGAAAGCACACAGAGTCATTGCTAGCTAGAGTGAGCAAAGTCAGAAACAGGTCCCTTGGTTACTTTATCCCGGCTTTACTGAGATATTTCAAGCATGCATGATATAATGACAGTGTGCTGCAGCCCAAAGGTGTGGTGGAAAATCTGGTTAAGCATGCTGGCTGAGCTGCTCCGTGGATCCTCAGGTGGGACATGCTGTAAGGCACAGCTCAGCACTGTTAGCACAGGAAAGATGAGAGCTGTGTCTCTCTCACTTCAGCATGAAGAAACTGCATTTTTCCATTTTGATTTTTTCCACCAGTTCTTGCATCCCTATGTAAGCACTTGCGTGTGTGTTTGTATTTCTAGGTATTAGGTGCTATCTTATATTTTTGTTATGATCATCTCTTGAAGCCCCATTTGGGACCAGGGGCGCCTCTTGTACAACCTGCTTGTTTCCTTCAGATGCAGCTTTTGGAGGCAGGTTATTCTCTCTCAGCTGCACAGCCTCTCCAGCATGTATTCACAGGCCTGCTCTGGGGTCTCGGGCAAATTGGAGCCCTGTAATACAGTGAAAGCTCAGAGGGTCTGTCTGCAGGGAAATTATTGTAGGGTCAGATGTCATACCTGGGGTGTAACGTGAGCTGGAGGCTCAGAAATCGGAGAGATGATCAAAACGATGCTAGAAAGATATGATCTGCAGCTGTACACTCAAAGGACTCTGCAAGCCAACTGCTTTAACATCGGAGGTCGGGCTAAACAAGGGTGTCCGGCTCCTTAAGGGTAAAAAGGTGCAGCAATTCATGTCAACACCTGTATCAGTCCAGCCCTGTTCAGGCTTCCGGGGGCTTAACACAGCATCCTGAGTTGGAGCAAACTGTCCTGGTCCGCTTGGGCCTGTGTAGAGATGTGACTTGGGGAGGATGCTTTGATAAGCACGTCTTTATCCCTCAAAAAATAATTGCACTTTTCTTGTCCCAAATCAAGTCCAACAGCTGCTATTTATTTATTTAACATAAATTCCCCACAAACTATAGCATGAGAAAGATGTGGGGATGCGACTCAGACTACGCCATCTCGCTTGCACCAACCTGAAATAATACTTCAGTGCAAGTCAGATCAATATTAAGCCAGATCCTCCCACAGCACCACGTTCCTTTATGAGCGTTGCTCGCTGCCTTGTTACCCTCTCTGAACCAAGCCACATGACCACATCAGTCATAAGGTGCCCAAAATCATGTGTTCCCTTTCTGTACCGTGCAGAGGGAGTCAGCGGTGCACAGGGGGGGACGTTGCCTTCAAGGGTGTATACAGCTGATGGAGTTCAAAGAGGGGAAGGAGGACCTGATCACGTAAAACAGAGTCCAGCAGGGAAATCCAGTGGCGTATTTTGCTTTGTTGGTTGAAAGTTCAGAAGGGAAAAAAAAAGTTTGCTTTTCCTGAGCTAATCAGCTCGTGTTTTCCTTGGAAAAATCAAAACCTGTGAATCTGCAGAAACTGCATTTGCAATAACAACTGCAAGAAGTTTAGGAATGTAAATGTATAACTGCTAAGAATTTTTGAACAAAGGGTTGTAAGGGAAACGGAGAGAAGCCGAACTTTGCAGACCTCTTACCTTGGTGTCAGTGTGCAGTCTGACCTAGTGATGCTAATGTTTCCATTTGTAGTGACCCAAGTCCAGCGTGGTTTGGTATTTGATTTGGGCTCTCCCCATATGTTCAGAAGCAGGGAGCGAGGGTAGCTGCATTGAGGCCACCATGGCAGGGTGCAATACACACCTGCCCGCTTTCCTGCTCCTTGTCTACCGCTGGCTGGCAGGCGGGGGCTCACCCCCGGAGGACATGGCGGAGGCGCACAGCATCCCCGCAGACAGGGCTGTCTTGGCCCTGCAGCTGTGTGGAGAGATCAGAGGGACTCAGATAAAGATCACAGATGTAGCTGGCTTCATTAACTTCGTTAGGCTTCTTCCAAAGACTGCTGGGTCTCTTTGGCTGCATGTCTCTGGGCTGCACCATTGTCTGGGAGTAAAAAATCCAAGCATCCTCTCTCCTGGGACTTGTGGGGAGTGCTTCTTGTTCGAGCTCCTGATTTTCCATGCACAAAAACCCGTCTGGAGAAGAAGAAATGAGACTGTCAGGCTCAGTGGCTGGCATAGGGATTGCTATTCAGGGCAGCAGGCTTCCTTTCAGCTTCCTTGTCTTCTGCCTCAGTTTCCCTGTCTGTAAAATAAGATTAATAATCTTTGTCCTATAATTTTTTTCCTGGAAGAAGAAAAGGATGAGAGTGGAGAGAGGCATAGGCACTAGAGCAACACACCTGGTGTTCCTAATGCCTGTGTGCCTAGGAGGCTGTGAACTCGCAGAAGCTGTACTGAGAAATGGGAGCAGATTACCTCTGCTTCCAAGTGGTTTCTGATCCATAGCTGAATTTCTTACCCTTAGAGCTGCCCTTTTTGCTCACTTGTACTGGAAAGACTGTCTCCCGCTCTGTAAACACACGTAAGTGTTTGCACAGGGGAAAATGGTCCACATCAGCCTTCCTCACTTTGTGCTCTTTCTTTTGGTAAAAGCTTAATACTTCTTTACCTTCATCCTCTTGAGAACTCGGGGCTCTTCCCATCTGGGCACTGTGAGCCCTGTTCAGGCAAACAGTCCCTTTATTCTGGCATGCCTTTACTTAAGTCATCAGAATAAAAACTTGCATGGGTGACAGGAAAAGAGGAATCCAACACCAGAGCTGGCAAAGGAGGAGAAATGGCCCGACTTGCTTTAATTCTGAATGCACACAGACTGATCTGTGTTAAGGCAGCATTACTTGGTACTGGGAATCGAATTTCATTTGCATTCTCTTTGGCAGGTGGAGGACACACACACCTAAGGCAGGCTTCGGGAAGCCCTATTTTCATCAAAGGGCTTTGGCTTACGCCTGATTGCAGCGTGTGGCAGGGGCTTAGAGCAGGAAAGGCCAAGGCCAACTGCACTGTGCACAGGCCCAAGATTTGCCTGTACTTGTACCTGGGCAGAAGTTTCTGCTAACGTGAGCGGCCGGGAGGTGGTTAGTGATACCAGCCTTTGTGGCTAGAGTCGAGTAGAACAGAAATCCAGGGTCTTCCTATGGAATTTATGCACAAGGGGACATTTTCCTTAGCTCAGGAGCTTGGAGCTAGGAATGCGCTTTTAAATAAACCTCTCGATAAATGGACCGTTCAGCAACTTCAGCTGTAGCAACCTGGTCTGGAACTCTGAAACCATGACAAAAATCTTAGAAATTTGCTTGTGTAATGATTACAGGACTGGACAGACTGATGGCCATCTACTCATATGTATTCCCTTCTTGAAGTCGCAATTCTCTGTTCGTGACAACCATTTCCATAGCAATGCATAAACGCGAGTTAATAGATTCTCATTAAAAGGGAAGAGTATCAACACACAGGTTTTTTAAAAACAAGTCCTGTGAAAACAGCCCTCTGAGCAACCACCAGCAAAAAGAAATGCAAAAGGGTGGTTTCTCATTCAAGAGGTGGGATCATAGCTTAGGAGCAAACTTTTCCAGATACATTCAGGCTTTTGTGGGTCTGCTGAGCCAGATCATTAAAGTTACTCCCTACCAACATACTTGTACTGCAGTGCTCACGATCTAGATGTTTCCTGCTCATGAGTTGGGCAAATTCTTCAGGAAAAATCTCGTTTTGCGTGGGTTTTTTTTAGTTGGAGTTTCACCGAGGGACCAATTTCTGGGTGAGACTGCCATGGGACTCCTTCTCACTTAGCTGTTCGTACAAGGCCTAGGTACGAGACCGGGGAAGACCCGCTTGCAGCTTGTGACAAGTTTCATTGTGTTATTTACAGATGGCCAGACACAGGAACTCTTCTGTTGTTTAATTCTAAAACTTGTGTCACTGTTTCCTCTTTGCCCATAATCTCCTTTATTAGGCCTAACAATGCAGGTATTAATAGGTCCCGTATCACTAAGAGGAGTAGTTATTAAAATCAATGATGGAATTAATATAGCGCCGTCAACATGAATTGTACTTGTGCACGGAACACCAGTGTAATATTTGCATACAAATGAATTTACGTTGTTTATATTGTGTTGCTATTTACTGTGAGTGGTGATAATTGCTGGGCTGGGCAGAAGCTGTATGGGTCATTTTCAGCTTGGATTCTGCAGGAGGTGAGCCTGCATGAGTATTTTATCTGCCTCATCATTTGTCAGTCTCCTCTTAATAACTTTTGAAGACATTGACTAATTTCATCTACATTTGACACAGGGGTAGAGATTTTTGTGGCAGGAAGATTAAGGGACAAAGGACAGAGGTACCCAGTGAACACTCATTAATTCCACTGCTGAAAGAACAGCTTGTTTAGAATTAACCTCAGGAAATGCTCTTTCACTGGGCCCAAACCTTCCTGCAATCATACGGTGATTGTGACAATGTTTTACTTAAATCGTGGGAATCATTCTATTTCAGCTTGCTGGACAGGGATGTTTGCATTTACCTTCCAAAACAGGTTTTCACTTACATGTTTGTTAAGTTTTGAAAAGCCAAATCAGATCAAAATTCCTGAGCTGATTCAGAGAGGAGGCACTTGCTTACAAGGGTTATGCTCAGAGGGATTAGAGGGGGAGATCAGGAAGAACTACTAGTCTGTTCTTTAGAATAGTGCAGCCATACATAAACACAGCTTTGTCTTTAGAAACTGCTGATCCTAAGTGCTGTTAGTAGTTAGACAGAACTTGTATAGGCCCCGTCCCTCAAGATTAAATCAGATATTACTCTTTTTCCGTTTGGAAGATGCGGATATTCACAAAGCCATGCTGCAGACCTGTTTCCTGAAATGTTCGTCACGGCTGAGAAAGAGGGGATGGAGTGGTTGAATTATGGGGTGGGACGTCCGCAGTCTGCCTTCCCAGCTGAGGAGACTGCACGTAACCATGCCTTTAGTAAGGTCCACGCCGGCATAGAGCAGCTGTGACCACTGCATGGACAGACCAGCTGAAGTGAGATGGCTTTGATTGTGAGTAGAATAGCCAGAATATGGCAGTTCATGTACAATAAGAGACTATTTCTACCGGGTAAGGCTTGCCAGTAGTTTGCAGCTCCTCCAAGGAGGTTCAGATGGCATTGCAGACCAGTTCCTCATCTCACGACTGTGAAGTCATTCATGGCTGTTACCATGACAATAGGCAATCAGGTCTGTAGGCTTTTTCTGTTTCTGGAACACTACAGATTCCCAAACAAATATGCAGCGCAGTTACAGTCATGAAGTGGAAACTAAAGAGAAGTAATGTGAAGTACTTGCTTTTGAATGCTAGCGTCACATGTTTGGAGTAATTTCACGATGTTTTTACGTGAAGCCAAATTACTCATTGTCATTGCACAAACATCAGGTCTGCGTCTGCAGGGAATAAAGCAGAGATTTGGCTTCAAATGGCAGGAGCGGTCCACTCTGGCAAGAGCGCTGCTCGCTGCTCGCAAAGTGACAAAAGGTTGCCGCATCCTCCTGTGAGAACAACAGACTCATTTATGCTCAGATGCTGCTTGTGCACAACCACTCCTCTGCCCTATCTCAAGGCCAGAGTGAAGTAAAACTTTACTTGTGATCCCACTGTGGATGAGGAGGGATCTAGGTGGTCATTGCTTGCAAGCTTGTAGCCTTTAATTTCTCACGAAGTCAGCGTAGTCTCTTTTCCTCCCATTAGATGTGGAAACTGTCGTTCTGCTGCAGGATCCTTTCTTTATCTCTCTGTGTCTGTGGATAAGTCAGATAAATGAGATACAGTTTTGTCCACAATAACTTTAGTAAAAAAGATAACACCTGTAACAAAAAAATACTTTTTTCAAGAAAACTTCTAAGTGTACTCCTGACATAGGGCTGAAAGAGTTTGTTAGAAGTCTCATAGTTCCACTCAATAGTTCAAAGTTGCTTTTGTTCTTTCAGATTCAAAACATAAACTCACTTGACACTTTTTCTGGACTGCTGAATGCCTGTGTCTGAATTTCCAGTATAACCAGAAGTGTTCCTAGATGGAAATAGTAGGAGACCAGAAAAGATGAAAACCAAGGCCAAATTGCATAAGGGGAGGAAAGCAAAAGAGGGGAAAAAAATAAATGGGTGAAAAAAAAAAAGTTTATTTTCTTTCCGTAAAAATATTTCAGTTAAGGGCTTTTCCCCAGCACTTAGAAAATGTGAGGCGGAGAGAGGGAAGATGCATTTTAAAAGTAAAAAAATCATGTAAAATAACTATTATTTATGATCTTCCTGCTGCTGCTATTTTTGTGGGTTTCTCAAAGCTGAGATTTGAATGGGGAAATGTAACAAAACTAAACTCTCCCAGAACTGAGCCTTTGCCTAGTACTTCTCGCTGAATATCATCAGCCTAATTCCAAGCAGTGTGAAGTCTGTTATTTGACATTACCTTGAAGGCAAATTTTTATGCCAAATTTGAAATAAAAGGCTGTGATTTTTATTTCCTACTTTTCATCAGAAACAGGGAATGTGCAAATTAAACAGAACTTCCTGTTTCCAACCTTTCAGCAAGCGCATGTTTCAGTTCCTCTCCCAATGCAGAAGGAAAAAAAAAAAAAAAGATGCACTTGAAAAAGGATGGATCCTTGCCTTCATATTATGTCTGCAAGAATAAGTATCAAACGTGTCTGGACATGACACGATCTTAGTAAGGGCTTTGATTCACAAGTGGGAACACTTTGTATTGGGACAGCTGTTGTTATTCCTGCCCGAGCTCTCTGCTCCAGCCCTCAGAGGATACCGCCTCCGCTGCAGGGGTGTCTCGGTTGGTCATGAAGCAGCTGAACTGCCACAGTTTATAACCAAACAAGTTAAAGTAAAGCCACGCTGGTTTCACCTACCTTACAATGTGACCAGATGCACGAGAACTCCATTAGTGTCAGATCTTCAGGTCATGAATATCCCCCTAAGACATCAAGTAGACACAGCTATTCCAGTTATACCAGGTGAGTATCTGGCTTGTGCTGGGTGGCCCACCCGTGAGAAGCAGCATTAGGAACCATGCAGAAATTAGTTGGTGTAACTCATAACAGAAGATGAAACTGTAAAAGAATCAGCGTTCTCAGCTCTCTGCTCCTTCTCCACTGTTGAAGGGACACCATTGTGCTAGGCTTTTATTTTAGGAATGGGTTACCAGTTAAAGTGCTCTTGGGAAAAGGCAAAGTGCTTGGACACTCAAGATTTAAGCCTAGCTGCCTGGTTTTTGGAGTGCATAGAGACAGAAATATGAAACATAGTGGAGAGGACAAGTCTCGCAACAGAAAAGCAGCACCAAATGTGACCAGGTGTTGTGTTCATCATAGCTACTAGAAGTGGTGGGGGATCAGTCTACAGAGAGAGTCTTGGCAGCAGCTAGGGATCAGCAGTGACTCTTGGTGCTTGTCTTTCAAGAGGAGCCATATGTGACATGCTGCCTCTTTACTGTTGTAGTCATCTTTTGACACAGGCCTGAACTGCAGAATTTCTGAGGCAAAGTGGCCAAGCTCTCCAGTGTACCTGCCTAGCACTAGAGCCTTTGTGGCACGTGAAGTATCGCCACGTGGTGGGTCACGCTGCAGCGTGTCCTGTGGCACTCCCATCCTCCTGCGTAGCACTAGAGCAGGCACAGCGGAGGCTGCCAGGCCCAGGATGCCCGCCACCGCTCCGTGGCCTTTCCAAACTCCGGTGTAATGCCTGAGCTGGCCAGCCAGCTGCAGGAGAGAACTTACCCGTCAGGCTGTGCATTTCGGTGCAGTGATCAGCAGTAGCATGGCTAATAGGCTGGTGTTTAAATGGCTGTAATTAGGCTTCAAAGTAACCATTATGATGAAAGGGGGAAATCTCACATTCCTCTCCACACTATCATTTCAGGGTGTCTGGCAGCACCCCAGAAAGACAAAACTGCATCACTTGATACCACCAGGGCTACCTGTTTGCAAGGAACGTCTCACCTTTGGTTTATAAAGGCCTTTTTTTTCCAGGGGAAAAAAAAATCCATGCACTTTTGAATTAGGTATTCTCATTCCTGTGGGTTGTTATCTACCCAGTGTGTAAGCATTTTGCAAATATTTGACTGGAAACGACAAGAGATAAGGGCAGGTGATAATCTGCTAGTGCTGCAGCAGGCATGCCCCTACCAAGCTGCATGGTAACTGCAACGGTATTTCTCAGTTTATCATATCCTAGAATGAGTATGGTCTTTACTGAGAGCCTGCCTCTTGTATTTACTCATTTATCCACTGCAAATTTCATTTGAATATCTGAAATGCTGACATTTATTTATTGCACTAGCCCTCTTTGTCCCCCACTCCATGTTTCAGACAAACTGGGCTGCCTAGCAGAAGGAATGATAAGGGTGATGCCGCTACTGTTAAATGCTTGTACTGGCTTAGCACTGGCTTATTCTGGAAGAGGATCTCTTTCTTTCCGAGCATCTCCACTTTGGGAGGAGAGCAGGTTGGGGAATCTCCTCTCAAGTGCAGTCCTCTGTGCCATGCTGTTTGTTCCAACTCCATTTTGAAGGATATTAGCAGTTTCCATCCTCCTCCTAATTCCACTGCTATAAAACATCCTTCTTACTCATGAAGTAGAATACCTAGATCCACCTTCTTGCCTCCTGGCTAATTACTGTCATTATCTGGCTAGACAAACTTGTCACGAGATTAGCATCTTCTCACAAAACAGGGTCATCTCAGGAAGTTCTTGCTATCCGGTTTTGTGTAAATCAGTCACCTCTGCAGCTAAAAGGCAGCGCAGATTCTCGAGAATTCACACGCTCCCAGGAGGGGAGCAGGAGAGCATTTCCACATAGGAGCTGCTTCAAAAGGCACTGGGCGTTCCCACTGACATCAGTGGGGCAAAGACTACGCCCACTCTCTTGCACCTGCTCAAGGAGTTGTCCTTTAAAGATACTGAAAAGTACTAACCACTTGCATCAATTTCATTGCCTGGATGTATCATTAATGTAATAAAGTCATTATATTCTACTTACTGTATCCTTTACCCCGGCGTGTTTGCAGTTTACCTCAGCATAACTCCGTAACAAGCTTAGACATGCAGGGAATAAAGGCAGAAGCCACAAACCAGGCTGGTCATTTTTTTGTGTTTTTTAAGGCTTCAGGTAATTCCAGCTTAAGATCCCAAACTAGAAAAAAATTCAAAAGCCCATTTAAAACAGAAGTTTAACTTTGCACTTTTGCGCCGTAGGCACCGGGTGGTTCGCCCTTGACTCTATGGGGCTTTTACACAGTCTCTTTTGGGGCTGGTTGTTTCAGTGTGCTGAGAATGTAGGTCTCCTCATGCTTAGGCAACTAAAGAGTCAAGCACCTCTTACCTAATTCCCTTCCTAAGTAGGCGAGCAGAAGGAATCCTTCCTCCCATAAACCTTTGGTGACACTTCACTTTGCACACTAGCCCACATCAGCCTGCCATGCCAAAGAGCGGTATGTCACTAATACACTAAATAACTGTATTGCGTTTTAACAGGCCTGTGGCATCAAGGAAATTTATATTACCCCACGAATGCTCCAAAACGGAAATGTGTGCAGTTATAGGCTACTGTAACCATAGGTACAGCTAAACAAAACACTCCCTTCCTCAGCTATTGTAGCGACCTAAATTACGGATGGTTCCGGCTGTCCTATACATCTGCAATGCTTCAGTGACTCTGCTTGGGCTCAGAGACCTGCCTTAAAGAGACGATTGACTTCCCAGCTATCTGCTCCACATTGTCTCTGTGCAAGAGTGGATCGTACAGAATACAAATCCTGGAGGCAGAAAGTTTCCTAATTAGTTTACCTGGGCACGGGCAGCCACGGAGAAATGGGCTCTCCTGGAGAAGCCTGGCGAAATTGAACAGAGACAAAAGTGACTGGGAACAACAGAGCTGAAAGAGGGCACAGTAATAGTGACTGTGGGGTGAAATAGCAAAGGAAAGGTGTGCTGCGAGAGCTGTAAACCCTGCAGCCACACTTGAGAGAAGGGGGATCAGCACCCAGGGTCTGGAGTATAATGAGACCATCCAGATATATTGGATGCCAATTCTGCATTTTGTTAATTGACTTTCACCTCCCTGTGTCCTAGTTTCCAGATCAGTAAAGTGAGGATAACAGACATCTTTGCAGAGTGCTTTGAGGTCTCCTGACGGCAAAATGCTAGATTAAAATGTGGGTGGTTTTTATACACCCCTGTGCCAGATCCTGGAAGCCAGCTTCTCACTCTCTAGGGAGAGAGACACAGCTGTAGTGGAAGAAGGGCGCTATGAGCCAGCGTTTGGTTTAAGTTCTCTCATTTTGCATGTGAGTGTATCTCTAGGTCTTGCTGCAGTCCACTATTCAAATTGTACCTTGCAGACCGAAGCAATCATATTCTCCTTGAGCTTTTCTGTGCCCTTCGTCCCTATGATACCTCTGTATTTTGCAAGTCTCTTGTTGAAAAACCTGGAGACGTTGGACCCTGTCGTAGAGACTAAACTGCAGCTGGTAAACACTAAGCTTAAAAAAAGAAAGAATGTTCTTTCCTTTCGGTGACCGAGTTTCCTGCGTTTCTGCTGGACCGGTGCAAGGCTGTGCAGATGAGCATTCAGCAAAGGGGTGCATGCACACATACTTAGTGAGCAACCCCGAAAAATTCCGGTTCGTTACTTTGCTCAGCAGGGGCAGGATAGTTGCCAAGTCCTCAGGGCAGCAATTGGCTGCCCTAATCCTTTCTCTTCCTGCAGTTCCCTGCTTCAGTTACACATTATTGTCCAAATTCAGCAGATGTTGAAGCTGGGATGCTTCAGACAATAGTCTTCTCCTCTGATTCATCCTTAGAGCAGGCCCTGTCCTGTGTAGGAAAGGAGGCAAAAATAAAATATTACCTCTGTGTGTAATGAGACTCTTTCATAATGCATACACACAAGGCAGCCAAATGAGGGTTGTACAGACATGCTATTTCCAAAGGTACCCAAATAAATGAAGATTCCTACTTCCTTTATAATGGCCCCATTTGGACGGATTTGTGACCTAACCGGCTCTGGGGTGAATCCTACCGCTTGGCAGTCTATACGGCTTGGGAGCGAGTATGGTGGATGAGGGTGGTTGTCTCGGACCACTGAGCCATTCTTCAAGTGGTCACACTTCAGCACCTTTGTATGGCGGTGCTGTGACTTGTCCCAGAGGGAAAGGAGAAAGCCCTGGATGCTAGTCAAAAGGTCTGTCAGCTCAGCTTGGCTGGTCCAGGAAGAGGCCTTCCAGACCACTGGTTCTTAAATCTAGTTTCTGTGCCCAGATCGTAGCAGCTGTAGCAGAGGATCTTCTTCTGGGTTCTGCACTACAGCTCCACTGGAGTGGAGTGGGCTCCACTTTGCTGTATGACACAGGCTGCTCCTAGAGTTCACTCGTGGACCTCAGCATCCCAAACAATTGAAAGGCCACTGGCCCGCTTTGATGCTACAAAGTTAGATGTGCTTTGCCTTTAGAGTGTGAGGAGTTAGGCCAAAACAGGAGAGTTTCAACAAGAGAACATGAAAAAAATGTGTATGTTGTTGTGATGACTGAGGTTGTAACAGACATAGGAGATGCAGGTTCTGTATATCTAAAGACCTTTGCAACCAATAGTATTGGTGGCCTGCACTTCTGCCAGAGTGCTCCTTCTGGTGCCCCCAAAGCAGTTAATCTCACTTTTTTCATTCTGTTATAACTGATCTCCATTGCACTAGCAAGTATGCTGGTAGAGCCGAAACGGAACAGCATACGCTAGGGAACAGCTAGTAGCTGCAAGGATTGCCGGGCAGCCTTCAAGAAAATGTTCTTAGTGAGGTGCAGACTAAGGCTTGAACTACCTCTCATTCATGCTGAGAACATGTTTATCAGCAGGCTGTCGACCCAGAGGGAGCCACTTCTACGTCTCTTATTCTCCCCTTGAAGTGCTTCTACTTTGGTTTCATCAGCTCTTTGTAAGATCTGAGAGATGCTCAGGGTCACTCCCTAGGCTAATAGCTGTGCCATGTGCCCTCAAACCAGGGCCACACACATCTGAATTCTTACCCACAGCTCAATTTCTTGATATCAGTGGAGAGGAACAGTTAGACCAGAAGATACTACTCTGAACGTGCCACACTTGTAAAAGGAGCAGGTTCTTCCTATCTTCTAGTGAGCTGGGACGGTGCTGGCTGTGATGGCAGTCTAGCTCCTGACAGCTCTGTTGGACTGTGGAGTCAGAAAGCTAAAATAGGCCACTAAACACCTAATGGTCAAGGGCAGCTCCAGCAGAAAAGTCTGAGGGAGAGAGAAAAAGCCCCAATTTACAGCCTGTTGGTCTAGGCACCTGCCTGAGATAAAGCACTGCTTCAAGTCCTGTTCTGCTGGTTTTGGATCTCAAGCGATTCATTTCTCCCAGAGCCGTCTCTCAGAGTGATGGAGCTGCTGACCTCCCAGGTCGTGGTCCCCCTTCCTCCACATCACCTCCAGCTCTTCTGTTTGGTGCAGCGATACCATCAGGGGACTGAGGGCTTCAGTGCTGGCTTCTGAGACATGTTGCAACTCTTGGCCCCTGTAGGGTGTCGAGGCAGCAAGAGCAGGTATTTCTCTTTGTCCTGACAGGGAGGGAGAGGCCCTCGAACAGTGCACTGAGAAGAATAATTGCTGCAGTGTGTTTTCACCTGGGGAATGATTAAACAAAGATTTGTAATCTTTGCTTATGCATGAGGGGAGACAGAACCTTGAACTTCAGTTTCCCATCCTCCTTTAGACTTGTGCTAGCAACATTTCTTTTGCTCTCCGTTGTAGGTAAAAAGGGTGAAAAGAGGTAGGATAAGCGCCTGGTGCACTGGTCAGGCTGTTGGGCCAAAAGGAACGTGGAAGAGCAGGCCAGCTGCCTGCAGAACAGCATCAGCCTTGCTACCTGTGCAAGCTACACAAGGCCCCCACTAGTAGAGCTTATTCCTTTGAACGGGATAGGAAGAAAGATTTCTTGGTTGCCACTTGTCTTGACCCAGGCACAGCTCTGTAGGGGTTGTTCTTACAAGCCGGAAAAATGGGACAAAGCAAGCTGAAATTTGCTCTTGCAGCCTTTATGCTACAGGCATACCTCAAGGGCCAGTTTCTCTCTATTGCTTCTGGAAGTGCTTTAATATCCACAAGTTGAAGGGATTTCACTGTTTGAAACCATACGAATGTGAACCGTCTGTCATTCAAATTTCTCCGAGCCAGAATTTCAGAAGTTGCAGCCAGTGACCCTGTGCAATTGCTTGGTAACTGTCCATTTGTACCACAGTGATGCCCAGAAATCTTTTCTGCTGAAGAGCAGGAAGATAAGGCCTGGACCTCGATGCCAGGAAGTTGTCTCAAGCCCCAAATCGTTTAGTGAGTTTGTTGCTGCTAATCCAACTGTAGCTGTAGTACAGCTTTGAATTACAATGACGTCAGTCATTTCAAAGCACACATTTCTTCATCACGTTCCACAGAAAGTAAGTCTTGGTTGTGTTACAAGTCACGGGAAGTGGCTCTTTCTCACCAGGGAGCAGCTGCTGTGCAGCATGGAAGGGCTCTGAAACTCTTTACGTTTGGGCTGGTAGAAAGTGTCAGAGGGCTGTGTTTAGCTTTGTTCTCACACAGACACACCGTCCTGCCACCAGGAGCAAAAGGGGGTCTCACATCTCTGTCAGTGAGACAGAACAAGTTAAATTTTGAGCTCTGTCTCACGACCCTCAAGTCAAGCAAGATGCTTCATGCTTTAGAGCTACCTTCTCTGTCAGAAATCTCTAACCCATTCAGCGGTCTCTGTATGCTCTGTATCGTATTACTTGTGATGCACACAGCTCCGTAACCATTTGGCAAGCCTGGCACAGCGTAAACAAAATATATTGACACACATAGCAACCCAAAACCAAGTTACTTATCAGCTCAATGTGTAAGTTTTGCACTGAAGATGAAGAATAAATTAGACGTCAAGCCACTGGTGTTGGACGCACAGTACCCAGATTATCTGTGAAACTTCCCAGATATCCACCATGATCTGAACTGTGACGTAGAAATGAAGAGAACAAGAGATCGGTTTGTATTCTGGCATTACTTAGTGTGTGCTTGTTTGTGGAAAATTCTCTAAGGGCTTCCGATGAAAACGAAGCAGTTTCTGGTGTCTGCAGACCTGCGCGCTCACGTTTTGTGGAGAAATGAATAATTTTAGGGTTTGTTGGTTTGTTTGATTGTTCATTAAATGCAAACTAAAAGCACTGTCTAATCCTCTCCCATTATTTTGGCTGAGCAGGCTCACCCTCTGTTCAGAGGCATGAGGTCTCCACAGGAAGGTAGCACCCCTCACCTGGCTTTCCTTCTCGGTTGTTGACTCTTGCGGAGGGATCGCTGCCTTTTGTGAGGATCATTTGGATTTAGGCTGGGAAGCAGTGCCCCAGCACAGACACCCTGGTACTGCATCCCCTGCTTTTCATCTTCTGGCCTGTATTTAGGCACCTGCCTCCCAGGAAAAAACATACCTTAACGTTTTCTCTTCAGACGGTAGGACCTCCTTGCCACGGTAGAAAACTGTGCTTAATGCTGCAGGGCTGCAGTCACCCTCAGTTAGCCTTACGGCCACAGCAGAAACCTCTTGCAGACGTGCTGAATGTCGACTTGTCTTTCAGCACCTGAGTGAAACTGCATCGAGTGCATTCATCTCACTGACAAGGCTTGTCCGCTACATCGAGCTATTGAGGCGGAACAGGCGAGTATATTGTTTGCACATTGCAACTGGTCCTTCAAAAATCACGTGCATCTGATTTGTAGTGGAGAGCTCTTCCCTCCACCCTAATTTCTCTTTCTGCTGTGGAAAAGAACAGCATTAGTTTCCCACACTGCCTCAGACAAAACACTTGAGGGTCTTAGAAGGTTTTCTTGTTTTCTGTCATGCTACTTCCTTCTCCTGTCTGGAGGAGTTTTGCTCTGGGGCAACTGATCTCCCTGTGCCCTCTCCTCTTTCTCTTATAACTTACTAAAGCCAGTCCCATCTCGGCAAACCCATGGGTCGGTGATGGGGCATGAGGGATAGAGAAGAGTTAATGTCACTGATGTAAAACCGCAGTATATTTGAGTGTTTATTTAGTACTTCACAAACCATAAACCTCTCAGGGGAGGGGCACGCTGGAAATAGAGATAAATGAATCTGAGTAACTTCACAGACCAGCATTGTTGGTTTTGGTGGGTCTATGAGAGCCCTCTTCCCCGCTGGAAGCCATGTCGCCCCCTGGTAGATACCAACTCTCCCCTGGGCTGGACACTGGTGTTTTGTATCCTGGACCATTTTTGGTAATGACCACGTCAGCACAGAGGCAGTGGTCAAATGTTTATTAGTTTACGAGTCCAGGACCAAACATGTTACGGTGACGTGGTCACATGCCTTCCTAGTGATCAGCAGTATTTGAAATCCAAGTTACAGTGACGCACAAAGTTGAAAAATAAGGAAGGATCCAATGAACGAAAGCTTGCAACACCCAGGAAACACTTCTGGGGCTGAGCCCATCTTTTTGGGACAATATATTCCCACTACTTGCTGACAATGCATGGTTCTGCCAAACTTTCTGGTACCTTGAAATCTACTTTCTGGAGAAAAACATCTCATCACATCCTAACACCTCATTGTTGGCTCTTAACTATTGTGAAACATAATTGCACCCTATGGCTGAAAGGCAAACAAAAGAAACCATCTCTTCAAGCCCAGAAGTAACACTGAAAGCTTGCATGTCACAGCAAATGGGATATACGTTGAAGAAACAGAAAGGGGAAGGCAGAAAAAGAATGAGGAAAAAAAAAGAAAATAGAAACACTGACATAACATTCACACCATTATCTTCACTAGACTTTGGTGATCCCTCTTTGAGTTCTTTTAGGTAATTTTTGAACCAGTTTATACTTCTGACTTTCACTTCAGGCTGTGGCAATGAGTTCCACAGGTAAATGATGAACAAAAAATGTGAAAAAGAATGATGGCCCCAGTGAGCCCATTTCACGCAGCAGCCTTGGAGCAAGTCACTGTGTGGAAAAGCTCTTCTATATCGGAACTGCAGTCTGATAATTAACATTACTTTTGCCTGCTTCTTGTGTTACAGGAAGAAGTGAAAAATCACTCCCTGATCGCTTTCTCTGCATCACTCTGGAGCTCCAGCATGTTCCCCTTCAGTCATCTTCTTTTCAAGTGAGAGAGGCATAATCTGTTTCTTCTCTCCTGTTGCTGAAGCCATTTAATGTCCCTCATCAACAGTGTCACCTTAGACTTTCCTAGTTCTGAAGAAGAAAGAAGTCGTAGCAATGGGATGACTAAGACTGCAAGTCGATTCAAGATGTTACCGCATTATTGAAGTACACTGTGGCACAGCTGTATTTTCTTAACACCTTCTAATATCCTCTTGGGCTTTTTTGGCCTCTGCAGGGCGCTGTGTAGGAGGAGGAAGACTCATGCTGCATCCAGGCTGGACAATTTTAGGACGGTCTTTGAGTTTTTCTGCCACAGTCTGATGAGACTGTAAAGAAAGAATAGGCAAAGCTTGTGGCAGCTTGGAGAACAGCGATGTCTAGGGGTGGACAGGATTCTGCTCTAGAAGGCAGCTGAGGGAGGTTCACAAAGGGAAGGAGGAAAAAAACTGAACAAAGCCTCCCTGGTTTGGGCCAAGGTAGGGCTGAACACAAGAGCTAGAATATGAATCAAAAGCTTGAGTGTACCTCGGGCTTCTCCGGAGACCTTAAGTAAAGCTGCCATCCCAAATTGGCCTGTCTAGACTACTGCTGCCGGAATACAGCTTGGGCCAAAGAGTGCTGTGGGATCTGGGACTGCCAGCACATCTCTGGTTGTCGGATCCGCACTGTGGCATGTCCTGGAGGGACCTGACATGAACATGCTGTCTCCTTTCCTGCAGCTTTAGGAACAAGGGGAAAAGATCCCTCTCACGCCACTTGATGCAGCTCCCTGCAGGGAAGTCAGAGCAAACATTTTTTCCAAGCACTTAAAATACATAAAGCCTGATATTTCCATTGCTAGAGGATTGGATAAGCTTGAGTAAATCGTCATGACCACCTTTTCTCGCTAGGCCTGCTCTTTTCAGAGCAGTGATGTCCTCTGAAATGGGCAACCTGAGCAGAGGAGCTGCTGCTGTGCTGCTTCCACTATAAGAATTTCCATTGTTTCGAATGTGCTGAATTCCTTTTGGCCTAAGTCCTGGAGGGCTAAGAGAAAAAGGAATGGCTCCCTTCCTGTTAAGAGCTTCTTTTCCTTCCCCAACAAGTTTCCCTTAAATTGCCCATGTGCAAATGCCTCCTGAAAGTCAGTAATTAAAGTCCGTGGTGTTGCATGGGGATAAGTGAAGGCAGTTTCTCATTACTCTGCATTACAAAGTGCACAAAGGGGACAGACACAGTCAGGAGTCTCAAATTGCAAGTTACATTTGCATTTCTCTGCTTGTAAATGAAGTGTATTTGATATGGAATTGCTGGGACAACAAGCATGGCACTCTTGCCTGCTGTTATCCAGCTCAGTGTAAGTAAACCCTCATACTCAGAAATCACAAGTAGAGCCCTCAAAAAACTCTTCAGGTTGGTGTAAACTTGATGAGACACGCTGTTTTAGCCTGCATATTTTGAATTGGATTTATTTGCTCATCACCTTTCAGAATTCAGGGGTTAAGCATTTTAATATCTTTCTGTAACACTGTGGGCTGGAAATTTAGTTCTTTTTCCTTTCTGTCTTTAAAATCAAAGGTGGGAATCTTCTATAATTGCAGGAGTTGCAGCTGTGTAAGGGAAAGATTGCTCTGAGATGAAGAGCGCTGTCACCGTAGCTGGTGATGCTACAGATTATTTTCTGGGAAGTGCTGGACTAGGCCCCTCCTCAGCCTTCTGGGAAACCCAAGTTGTTGATTCCTCTTTCCAGTTTTGTTTCACGTGACTTCTCTTTTCTGGTTGAAGCCTGTGTTTGCCACCCCTGAAACTGATGACAATGTCAACCTGAGATCAAGGGCAGCAGCAGTAGGCTCCAAGTTGGTACGCAGACATGCCATTAGGCAGTGCCCCAATGTGTATTCATTAGCTCTGGCTCTCTTCTCTGTCAGCAACGATGTGTGTGTTTTTTCCTGAGGACCCGGCATCCCTTTAAGCTGCAACACTTGACATACTTTAAACAAGTATCGTTGCTGTCATTGTGATACGACCCTTCAGCCAAATACCCAGGGCAACCATCAGTCTGTCTAGGGCTCCTTCTCTGGAGTAAATGAAACTGTGGCTCCATCTCCATCCCAGGACTTCACCCTCTGGGAAGGACAGCTAAAACTTTCCTAGTCGTTCAGACAGCTTTCCTCCTACTCCTTACCCCTCCCCAGCCCCACAATATGAAGAGCCTGTTTTCAGTTCCTCTCTGCAGCAGCTGGATTTATTAAAAGCTTGGGGTGGAATGAATTCTGTTGTTATCACACCTGCTCAACACACTCTACAAACGGGCGGACGGAGAAACTCAGAACAAAAAGGAGAGCCTGTCAGCTAGTTTCTGTTCAGACAGACGATAGAACTGTGGTCTTGCAGAACAAAACCTTTTTCCCCGTCCTCTCAGTCAAGCCCAAGCTTCCTCACTCAGCTCAAACCTTTTCTTTTGTACAGTCGGAGTGACCTCTCACCTGGGGCTTGCCTGCCCAATTTGTAAGCCCTTTAATAATGCTAATCCATTATCCTACTTTACACATCAAAACGCACACAGGCTCCTCCCAAACAGGAGAACTTGGCAGATGTACCGTGGGTAAAAAGCACAATCATTTATACAAATGATGCTATTTAAGGGTATCATTCCTCTTTCTCCTCAGCAGAAGGAGAAGATTTCTTCCCCTCCAAATCTTACAGAAGTAGTGTTTATTATTAATCATTGCAGTATTGGGTTTATCCAGACACAAGATCACTGCTGTGGGTGTACCATGTACTAAGGATGCAGCTTAGAGTGGACTCTCTGAGACCACTGTGGAGACGGCCTGGGCGGGGGGCTGGATCAGGCTTTCCCTTGCTGCGACACTGCGTGTGGTTCTCTGCACTGCGTCGTAGTCCTTTATAACTGTCCTAGTTTTTGTCCGGCTCTAAAGGTAACTCGTGCTTTATGTGATTATGGAGCATCTAACACAAGAAGTCTCTAATTTGAGCTGAGGATTAGCTAAGTGTCTGTGGCAAATGCTTTGTGGAGGAAACAAAATAATTGCAATGTGTTCCGGCTTCTCTTGGAGACAATGGCTTTTGGTATCGTTTTGGGGTGGGCTGTAGGAAAAGACAGTGAATCTGTATACATCGGAGTCCCTCCTAAGCCACAAATAATGTCTATTAGAGCTCCTTGGCATCCTGGGACTGAAGGAGGGGTGGGGGGTCTGCCCTGACGCAGACAGCGCACGCATCGGACGTGCCGTACTCTGCCAATGGCTGGAAAGGATTGTCGCTGCAAATACGTGGGCCGTTCTGCACGGTCCTTCTTCATTACATCGTGCCACTTCAGTTGACACAGCTTGTCATACTTGCCATATCGAACCTGTTAGCATCTTTCAGATCTATGTAAATTCTGGTGTTGATGAATTCAGCAGCTTCCTCTTGAAAACCTTTATTGGGTGACTTTCACACTGCCCCCACAGAGCCCTGTTCCTTGAAGTCAATGGGAGATCTGGGTGTGGTGAAAAGTCAAGATCAGACCTGTAAATCAGGTGATAAAGAGAAGTGAATCAGTAGGAAATGCTCTTGGGGAACAACATATTCCTCTCCCATCAATTCAAAGCACAGGGAAAGGCTCAGGAGTAGCTTCCCTCTGACACGCAAGAGACTATATTTCAACAGCATAATGGTCTAATAGAGCTTTCTAATAGGTTAGGGACATAAAAGCACGCTTGTGCTAGATAAATTGTTCAGGCCATCTAATAAAATCCATTTCTGAAGAAGGATATGCAAATTTGTGTGGTTGCTCCAAGGATGTTTTCAGACCTCTTGTATAGTATTAGCATATCCTGTGGCAGAGCCCAGTCCCCAGCAAATTGACATGCTGTGTGCTATGCCCCAAAAATGTTTGATGTGGCTCTTCAGGCTTCAGGTGCTCAGCCCTAGGGAACATATTCTGCTGTGTCCAAATCTCTTAGGTGCTCTGAAAGCCTCCCTTATTCACTGGCTCCTCCCAAAATATCCATGGCAGGTCACTGTGGAAATTATGTGCCACTTCTGTCCTTTTGGTTGCTGAGTTTATTAAATTAATGTTATTCCAGCTTTCTTCCTGACTTTCTTCTCCCTTCATTGTTTCACAAGCCAGTGGTACGTAGCCTGTTGTGGGTCAGAAGTCATCAAAAGGTTGCCCATGACATCATTGCAAATAAAATAAAAATGCATAAAAACATGCCCATGCATGCAGAGAAACAAAGTGGAGAGACGGAAATAGTAAATGAATGTGCAAGTTTTCATTGACAGCAGTCGCCACGTTCCTGGTACTGTTTGCTCATGCGAGCTGCGCTGGCACAGGCTGATTCTTGGACTTTGTCCCCAGAAGATGAGGTGGGCTTCCATTAAAAGACAGATTGAGAAATGCGTTTCCCAGCGCTGGATGTCACTGCTCATGTTGCCTGTGCTCATAGCATTTCCCATGCTCCTCCCTTGCCCCTGTTACCACGGCTCAGTTTCTGCCACCACCCGATCTTGGGACTTTCTGTATTGCTTATGGGGCAGTGTTTGTGGAGCCGAGTGCCTTTTCATGAGCTGTTTCATCATGTTGCTTGAATCATGAACAACAGCGGGGCTAATAAAAGAACCTTTGAATGCTGTGCAGATGGAAGATGTCATACTGGGAAAATCAATCCACAGATCTGCTCTTTGATGGAATCTAGCTGCAGGCAGATGCTTTCATGTAGGGCAGCATCTTCCCAGACAGATTATTTCCTTGCTCACATTGTGTACAGTCGTGCAGGTCCTGGGATAAGCAGCTTCACACTGCAGCACTTTCTCATCCAGACTGCTTCCCTTTGGGGGTGTTTTGGGATGGATGAGAGAGAAAACAGACTGGCAGTGACCATCTGACTCGGTAAATCTAGTTCCAGGGTTAACAAGTAGAGATTCCATAGGGGATTGCAGGAGCAACCCGTTCAGCGCGTGTGAGCTGCAGTCACCCCTCCACCCAGCCCCCAGCGCAATATGCACTGAGGTAAATCAGATGATAGAGCAAGTATCTGGCATGTCCAGTTGCTCGGAAGAAAAGTCAGGAAGTTGTTTTGTCAGCATTTCCATCTAGTTTCCTCAACATTTTTGAAGCAAAAAAAAAAAAAAAATAAAGTACTGCCACCTCCATTGCTAGGAGTGAAACGATAAGAATCAGATAGGAGCTCTGTTCAGACAGCTGTGCAGAAATGGTCTGGAGTTCTCATCAGAAGACGAGACACATTGGAACATGTTGTGATACTTTCTTCTCTTACTCATTATCACATTTGCACCTAGAAACAGCATGAAGCTCACAACAGGCCAAGTGTTACACATGCCAACCTGCCAAGAACCTCCATAAACAGAGGAAAGGGCATCCCTTTATGCATGCAGATCTCATATCACACACTGAAACAATAATAAACCCAACCTGTGAACTTGTTAAATTTTTATGAACCTACATTTTGGGTAGGAGTTTCTTTTTAGTGAGATTTTGTTTGGTATCCATTTCCAACAGCTAAAACTAAAAATAGTAAATTACCACCTAATCTAATCTAGCCTGACTCAGCTACTTTATTCCAGGTTTATTTGGTTTTTATCTCCATGTCAGTTATTGAATATTAACAGCCTTCCACAAGAGAACCTCTAGACAGTGCCAGTCCAGGGGAAACACAGGAAAATACAGTGTAATGTGAGGGTGTGTGAGCTTTGTTAATGAGGACTGAGTCTTGCAGTGGAGATTGCCTCCTAGAGCACCTTCCACCCCATCTGCCTTTGTAACCCCTGCCCTTTCACCTTAGCTGTCCTGAACACGCCGTATGGCAACATGAAAAGGCATTTATTTACATGGGAAAAGCATCACCGGGATAGTGCCGGTGTGCTCTGTCTTTGGTATGAAAAGCAAGCAGTTTTTGTCCTTTAAAAAGAAGTTGTTGCTTTTTTTTTTTTAGCTTTTCTTTCTTATTTTACTTCTCATCATATGTTTTTCTCCCTGTTTTGCTGCCCACAGCCCTGGAAGCTGGTTTCCACCAGGAGGTGCCACTGGGTATTACCTATAGACTGAGTGGTTGGCTCTGCTCCACATCGTGCATGAGAGGGACTGTTAAAGAAGAACGGGCAGAGTGAAATTCCACCCAAGGCGTTTTCATTCAGCCATCCCCAAATTCCCACGTAAGTATTGCTAAAATTTAAACCAGGTATTAGTATTTGGCAACTCCAGCTGTGGGGCACAGCAGTATATATATACACACATAAAATATATACTATAAAACTATATATATATAAAAAATAGCCTGTCCATCTCCCCTACACAGCACTTCAGTGACTTCCTTATAACAGTTTGGCCTCTATTGCTTTGCTGTTTGTTCTTCCAAAGTGCAGAAAGGTTATTTCACTTCAGATCTCAGAGTTAATGGCAGACAAAAGGAAGTGGGTGTGAAATAGCTTATATGCACGCTGTGGAAACCTGGTGCCCTTTCTATTTATAGCTCTACTTGAACTTTCATTCATTTAGTTGCTATTTTGGTATGGCAAACATTCCGTCTCCTGGCGAAGGTACGTTAGCAGTGCAGATGAGCAGGAGGGAGAACACATTGGTCATGCAGACAAATATTTAATGGCCTAGAAACCATTGCTGTTCCCAGCAAGTGTATATAACTGAAGCAATACTAAAGTCAAGCTTCCCTTGCACAGTCATTGAGCTAATAAGCAGAGCAATGTCTTGAGGTAAACCCAAACCTTTTTACTGACTTAATATCTTTTATCAAATCTTAAATTAAAGGAATTTTTAATGTTTCTGTTGCCAGTGGAATAGCTTTGTCTGATAAAATGAATACCCTTGGTCACTTGTCCCATGCTCTGCCTTCCGGAGAGAGAGCTGGCTAACAAGCATTAAAAAGCTACAGGTGGGCTCTTTAGTCCTGGCCAAGGGGGTTTCCTTAGCTGTTCAGTGTCTCACGTCTTTCTGTGATAGTGCCGCCAGGGTCAGCCTGGAGTCCAGATCACTGGGCAAGTCCATAGTGATCAGGCGAGTCTGAGGTCTGGCGGGAGGGCAGCCTGCAGGTTGGGGTCGGCACCCAGGCCAGCGAAGGTTGTTACTTAACTTCTAACATGGCTACGCTGAGGTGGAACAAGTTTGATACCCTTGCGTAGCACGAAGCAGAAAAGCATGGGTTTCCAGTGGCCCATAGCCTCTTCCCAAGAGAGACACCTTAACAAGTTCATGCCTGGATGGTCTTACCACACTGGGCCAGGAGCACACGTGAGCATGAGCTGGCTACCTCCAGCTGCCCCTAGTGCTCAGCCCGAATGACCAGGCACCCGTCTGCATCTGTTTGAAATAAGAGCAGCATTAGTCTTGAAACAAACTCTGAGTCATTGTTAACCAGACCTGTGCTCTAGTAGCCTCTGTGACACTTCTAAAAGTAAGGGATCGTCCCAGTACTGCCTGCTGGCAATGGTGGGACTTCAAAAGAAGTGGGTGGTTGGAAGTAGGTACTCCAGAGATAAACTGTCAGCCGTAACTAGATGTCAACTGCATTGCCATCGTGTGTTGCAGAAGGTGTGAGAAACTCTGTGAACCCCTTTTGCCAGCAGGTGTGAAATGATCTTAGTTAGAAGTGCTGATAAAAGGGGTTCAGTCTGTGTGAGATAAGCAAGGCAGGTGTCACCCTTGCACAAGCTGTAGCCGTAGCCATGCTGCATATGACAGGTGCAGTTGCAGTGTAAAAGGGAAGGTCAGAGTTTCACAGCAGATGGGCTGGTACGAGCCTGTTGTCAGCCCAATAGCCTGTGGGCTGTGTCATTAACTGGTGGAAATCCATCTCTATGCACCTGTGATTTTCTCTGGCCGGAGTTCTAGCATCTTTCAGAGGCTAAAATCTGTTTAAGTCCAGCTCATTTCTTCAAAGAGAAGACGGATAATTTCGGGTGAAGGCTGAATCCCGCCTTTGCGCTATTGCTGCGTACAGGGATTGATGATGATGCTGTCACTGGAGTAGGTGGAGGGTTTGCTTGCTGGATCCGCTATGCTTAAGGATCTCTCTAATTGGGTATGTTGGGACTCGCTGGCTGTACTACAGCCATACTTAAAATTAACACCTTCCTCCACATTGTCATTATTTAACCATCACGGTCATGTCTTAGATCATTCCTTTACTCACTCACTAGCTTGGCTAATGGATAGGTGATATTTTAAAGGAACCCAGAACTGTTTGTTCCCACCCCCTTTTCCCTTTTTTATGCAATAATTGTTGTACCCACCAATGCAGACCTTCCTGCATGCTCAAACGCCCTCTGACTGAACACCTTTGTGGACTTCACCAGCATTTATCTGCTGAACAGGCAGGGCTTCTGTCAGAGAAACAGTCTGGGCCGTTGGCTTCAATCGAAGCAAATTCATGAAATAAAATTCTGGATGTAGTCTTGTGTATCCCATACTTCAAGGCCTTATGTGAAGCACGTATGTGAGCAGGCAGAATGAAGCAATAATGGTGCAGAGCAAGCTGGGAGAAGGAACTGCACATGTGTCATCTCACTGGGACTTGAGGCAAGTGTTTCCAGAGAACTGTCCGCTAGTCTATAATGGGCCAATCTGAACCCCGCTGAATATAGTAAGAAACCAAGAGACTTGGCATGTGTCACTGCGAGGCAACTTACAGCTATATTTAGGACGAGGACATTAGACAGCCAGGTCCAGATACTCGAAGCTCCCTTTTGTCCAACAAGAATTAAGGGTTTTACAGTCTTTAAGGATCAGGCCCTTCTCCCACACTTTGGAGACAACCAGATGTGTTCTAATACAACTTCATGCCTCAAGTCACAGGAGGCTCCCATATATTTTTTGTGTGTCAGTTATTGTGGAGCTGTTAGGCCAAAAAAAAAAAAAAGAAAAAGGAAAGAGGAGTAGAAGACTGCTTTCCTAATCCATCACCTTTACTGTCTCTTCCTTGGAGCACAGAGAACTTTGTAGAAAAACGTTTGCCCTAGGAATTTCCTGGACTGGGAGTGAAGGGTTTGATTCATTGCTAATAAAGAAAACCAGGATTTGCAAGCCAGCTTACCGATTGAGGGACTCCTTAGTGCTTCTGGGACAGGTACTAGCATCTGTCGCAAGCATCTTCCCTTCCTATGGGAGAGGCACCGCTTGCCACGTTTTTCTCTCATCTAATCCTGCCTACTCATACTCACAGGTCTTTGTTTACCAAAGCTGCCTTTACAGGGTTAGATTAATCATGTTAATCAATGTTGTAGCCAGGTTAGGAACCTAGTTGTAACACAAGGCACACTGACTGCTGCTGAAGGTCTCCCTCTAGCTCAGGGGAAAATATTTACTTGAAATGTGAACACCCACCCTGCAACCATTTAACTGTGGTCTTTATTTCAGCTCAGGGTTTTGCAGGACATGTACTGGGCCTGTTGACTGCTCGGTTTCCTACTCCTTCCGGAACTTCGCCGATGTCACTGGCATGAGGATTTAGGTGCCCCCTTCACCCCGCACCTATCCCCGACTTATACCCACCATCTATTTCCTTGAATCTTGCTCTTGCAGAATGGGCTCTGGACCTCAGCTGGGACAAGAAGGAATTCACATCAAACAACTCCCCTCACCCCTCCTACCTAAGCCATGAGTTTGGGCTACAACTGCCAAAATCTGCTAGTCAGTGAATTAATGGACTGCTGTTGATACACATCTTTTCTTCTGGTTATGGAAGCAAAATAAGAATTCTTGGCCCTTTCCTGATAGATACTGAGATGCAAAATGGCATTTGCATCCAGCTGTTTCTTGCTTTATAAAAAGAAGTTGAATACAGTCGGGGATTTTAGGACCGAGAGGAGCCTCTTTCTATTTAATACAGGGGAGGTCGCCGAGTCATTATATAGGAGATAACGTAGCGGAGCCACTAGCCTCAGTTTGAAGAAAACAGAGAACCCGTTACTTTGACCTCCCTCTAATTGCATGTGAGTTTATCTGAAGAGGTGGAAGGTCTTCCACTAGATGGAATAATAGAGGAGAGCATTTCATTCATCCTTTTCTGCAGTTGGTTTGCAGAAGCGAACAACTTTGCAGACACATTGTTCGACTAGCGTCGCGCTTTCTCTCCGTTCTGGGGTTAAGATCTGAGGGCAGAAGCAAACACTGGGAAGAGAGCTGTCTTGTGACTATAAACGAAGATGTGTGTATTGATACTGACATCTATGGCTTGAGCAATCCTGGACATGGGGCGAGGTCATTCACACTTTCATGTGCTAGCCAGCGAGTTGAATTCTCACACCCTTATCTATTATACTGGCTAAGGCGTCGCTCTGTTTTCTCTTCTATCTGCATAACCAGGTGTTGAGCAACTGGAATGTCATTCCAGAAATTCTGACTGGCTTGGGTGTGTGCTCCTCGCAGGAATTACTTCTGGGAATCGCTCAGGAGGGCCAAACAATATGGTTTCTAAAAGTTATGTTACTGTACAGCATGCATTTAAACGAATTGCATAATTTAGCCAAACGTGGTCCCTCTGTTGTAGAGTAGCAGACTACCCTGGCTGCTATTCCACAAGGTGATCCTGCTCCTAGGAGCTGTGTGCTACTTACATAGTTATAATGTTTTTTTTATAGTGCGTATATATGCCACCAGGGAATTAGGGTTTATTTAATATTTTCCATTGTTTCAAAGTTGCAGTAGCACTCTTCATCCTCCCACAGCCCCATGTCTTCATAATTCAGCCCCATCATTCATTTCAGTCAGCTACAAGCAGGACACATTTCCGAATGGAAGTGACGCTGCAGCAGACACAGATGTTGGAAGGGAGCAACCTTCAACACGGTTAAACACTACTTTCTGTGACTCTGGGCAAAACCCTGGCAACTAGAGCAAAAGACTGCATCATGGTGAGCCGGTGGGCATGGCACACAGAAAGGTTGGCGAGCCAAGGAGCTGCCTTCCTGCTGAGTCCTGATCTCTCTGGGTACCCCTGTGGGGAAATCCGCTGCCAAGGGCTGCTGCAGGGCAGTCCCCAGCCAGAGACAGAGGGCAGAATGAACCACACATCCCTCCCGGGCACCACAGCAGCATCAGGAGCCCCCAAAACTGGCCCAAACAGGCGGAAGGTTAGGAGCGGCCTTGGACAGCCAAGTTTGTTGTCTGTTGTTGCTGCACCACGTGAAGTTGCTCTGGCTTTGCCTACACCGCATCAGTGTCTGAAGGCTACATCTCACTCGCTCATCAGCTGTACTGTTTACAAGCTGGCTGGCACTTTGGCTTTCACCTGAAGCAGATCAGCTCGCTCTCCAGGGAGGAAATCTCACTCCCCAGAGTGAGAGCTGGTCACACAGAAGCTCCACCCTTACCGGCAGCGTGGCAGTCCTTGGCTGTCGGAGCAGCAAAGCCCAGAGCGACAACAGCTGCCAGAAGGCACATGGACGTAGCTCAGAAAAACATAGCGAAGAACTCTGCCCTTTTGCTTCGCTTGATGGCTTCCCTTTTTAAGCTCTTTTTTCTGGTACTTGAGTGGAAGCCAGGGGATCTGACAAAGCAGCCAAGATAAGCAGGACTCAAAGGAGAGCAAAGCCGAAAACTCTTCAGGTGCCTGTCACCAACCTGCAAGGGTCAGTTTGAGCACTGGCAGCTCCAGGCTTAGGACACACAGAAGTGTCTCCTGAGGGAATTACCCTGTGTGTTTTTGCTGGCAGGGAGCAGGCAGTAGAGAGCTGTTTGCTATTCAACGCAACATAGAAACTAAGGGCTCAGTCTGGCTGGTACATACAGAGCTCCATTGGATGTTATCTGATGGCCCTAGGATACGGCTGGCCTTATATTTTAAATATGGTCCAAAGCTTGTTTATTTGAAGACAATGAAGAGCATTTAAATGAGGCTATGACAAAAGAAGAGAAACAGGGCCTTGAAGAGAGCATAGTTAATGTTCTCTTAGCAAGCCAACGGGAAGAGACAGCTGCACTGAGTCATGAGAACGGATGAAATCTGCAGAATATGAAAGAAATTCATTCTGCACTTGTGTGCAATGCACCAGGCTTTAGAAATTTTTGTAAAGGTTGAGATTTCCATTTTGTTAGCATGGTTCTGCTTACACTGGTTGTCGGGGCTAACATAAGCGAGTGACCGTGCGGCTGCCTAACCTCAGCGGCTGGCTCACTGCTTGAGTGGCTTGGGAGACTCCCTCTGAATAGCTAGTCACATCACTGCACCTAGGTGTTCCTTCAGTCTCTCCCGCTTTGAATCTTGGTGCTCAGGGCTCCCTGAGGGCTAAAGGATAACGTGCCATCTTTGTTGCTTGAGCTCCCTGTCAGTTAGGTGCAACGAGTGACCAAGGACCTTCTGGAGGTCTCCTAAGGTTTTGCTCCTGAGCTTTTGCACACGAAGAGCAATGACAAGGGGAGCTCATACCTCCTTCCAGACTGTGGCCTAGCGTGCAGAACTTAAGCAGAGGATTATGCTAGAGTTAGTGGCATGACTTTGTGATACCTTGAAACGTGGCCCCCTTCAGAGCATTTACAATCAAAGATAAATTCAGCTGTAATGGTAAGGAAAGCTACTCGTTTAAAAACTTTGACTGGCATTCGTACCTCATATAGTTGGGATATGTTCTTAGCTTACTGTACAACCACATTTCAGCTGTGCATTATGCAACTGCTATTAGCATTAATGAGTTACAAGGCTAATACACTGATACTGTTCCTAGAAGCAGTCTGTCCGGGATTGCACACTTTTGGACTAGTTAGGGGAGTTAGATGGAGCAGAGGGGCCCTGTGTACTTCGACACTTTGTGGGATCCCTGGATCCAAACCTGAACATGGGTCTGGCCTTCAGCTGGGAATTTCAAATGTGGGGAAAAAAAAAAAAAGATGCCTCTGTCCAGGGTCACATCTGGATTCTGGTTAGGAATAATGTCTCCCAAATGCTGATGAGTTTGATATCCAACCTGATGTGGATCTAGGGGACAAATTTAAAAGCAACTATTTTAAAACCTACTAACTAAAGAGCAAACTAAAATTCACCCCCAGACCATGAAGATAACCTGCCATGGAAATCTCATTTAATCCTTATTCTGAGTAAGATGAAGCTAACTGTCAAATGTTAACATTTCTAGTACTGGTGTACAGCAATTACACTTAGAAGAAGCCTCCTGCCTTAAAAGGAAGATCTACAAGGGCCACGAGTGTAGCTTCACCCATCTCTAATAGATCACTCATGTCAAGAAATTGGCATTGGTTTCTAGTGACTGATCTTCTTACTTGTTGTGGGGCTAGCAAAGTAAACTCCAGTTTTCTGGGGCTGGCAGACGTGAAATTGAGGTCTCGAATTTGTATTGTCTCTCCAAAGGCTGCACTTGCTCTCACCAAGGACTATTTTCATGTCCAGACTAGGCAGTGGTGCAGCCATGTACTTAGCTGCACAAGCTGGTACTGATTTTGCTTGTGCAAAATGCAAATACCCTCAATGACCTGTAGAAAATCCTCGCCAAGGCTTGAGATTTCTGATCTGCTTGGATGTGGCACTTCCTATCATATGCACTGGCAGCTGCGCAGGTCTTCGTTTGGAGGAGAGCCTGGCGGGAGACAAGGGAGAAGATAGTAGTTTTAGTTGAAAGGCAAACGGATCAAAGGCAGGTGATTAGCATCAGAGCCTCTCATCAGGACAGGGTGTCTGAGTGCAGCCTTCCCCTGTATCGCACCCTGAGAGACAGGTCACTCCTTTATTTGTGTGAAAGCTTCTCGGGTAAGGGGCAGCCTGTGCATGGGTCACACATCAAACAAGCACAGACAGGAGCCCAGACCAGCCACGTGGCTGGGACCAGCAAGTTGCAACTGGAGATTCCCAGGACACTCTCGGCCAAACACGAGACCTGAAAGACTGGTGGGAGGTGGGCAGGTAACCAGAGAATAAAAGCTGGGGTTCTTCAGCACGTAAACAATAGAAACCACAAAACAACCACACTTGCTCTGGAAAATGGCACCACACTTTCGGGGCCAAACAGCTGGCCAGATGCTCAGGCTTGAAAGGCAGTGACTCAAATCCAGTACCAGCCTCCGCTTCACTGCCTCATGCCTAAAAGCCACGACGTCCTCAAAGCTGTCGCAGAGTGGTGTTGAGGAGAAAATTGCCCCGTCGTATCTCTGTTGTCTGCTTTCATGTTGGAGATACTGCGTGACAGGCTGCAGTGCTGAGCCTAATGCTGATCTATGGATATAGATCAGGAAGAGCTTGGCTAAAGTAAACAATTACTCCAGAGTAAGCTGGGAACAAGGAAGAAGTCTGCAGACTTCATTCACATGTTCTCATGCTGTTTGGCAAGCCTGAGCAATCCCGTTTCCCATAGCCAGACTGCAGAAGCGCATTTAGCTGTCTACTCATAACTTGGTCTGCGGCACCCAAGGACCCCTGTGCTGCTTTGGGATGTTTATAGAGATTTAAGGGCTAAGAGGTAGCTGGGGGATTTTCTGAAGCACCAGAGCAGGTTAGGCACTCAGGGCTTGATGAAGGGCTGTCTGCCACATCCCACTATAGTGGTGGTGCTTAGAGGAGACTCCCCGAGTATATCCACTGCTTCTTGCCTAGTCCTTTTGGGTTAGGGGAAACATCTTGAAAAAGCCATGCCTTAAGCACATCACCCCAGGCCTGCCTTTCTCTAATTACTTCCTTTAGGCCTCACAGGGATTATAACGTTTTCTCGGTAGAAATTTATCTATAAACATGTAGACAGGGTGCTCTGGTGTTAGCCAAACTCTGCCACCATTGGTGTCACTGACAGCTCTGCTTTAGAGGAGTCAGAGCCGGACTGCTGCGAGCGTGGAGGGAACCCTGCCCTCCATCTTTCCACCTAGCCCCTGAGCTTTCCTAGGGCGCAATGACAAGGATCAGGCCACCCTTTCACCCATTACCTCTGCCAGTCCATATACATTAGTGTGGTCCCTGTAGCTTCGTAGTGCAGGCTTGTTACCCTAGCATTAGCCGTCAGAAGTCTTCGCTGGTTGTCTGCTGTCAGTGGAAAGGTGGTAGGTTCACCCAGTTTATTGCCCTGTGTCATATAACTACTTGAGGACAGTAGTCTGAACTCCAGGAAGATGAATCTCCCTGAAACAGAGATTGCTGTGTACGCAGAGGAGGCTGTGGACTTTTCACAAGTACTGTTTTCCTGAGATGTGTAGCGTACACAGTTTTACAAGGTACTCATTGTTCACAAGTGTTTATAATTTGGAAATACTCTTGTATTTGAATATTGGCAGGGAAGTAATGAGAGAGGACACTAAAAATGGAAAAAAGTCTTCTGTAGGGCTGGGCATGTACCTTTAGCTCCCATTTTGAATCTCCACAGCCCTCCATGCTGGGTATGGCTGTGGGAAATATTCCCAGATCTGTATACTTAAGCATAGTCAGCGTATACAGAATTACACATGTATGCTCAGCTCCCGTTGTCAGCAAAAAGAACATATGCTCAATGTTGTCTTGGGATAGACGTGCTCTGAGGCACATGTCTTTGGCTGGAAGTAAGCTACCTCCACAAAAACCTGTCAAAGGAGAATATGAACTGTAGGTGCCGCAGAAAAACCTCCATGTTCGGATGGTTTCATACACCCATATAGTTGCTGTTCAAAGGACTAGGAAAACCTTCGCTGTTTCCTGTTCTAAATTTTAGGGGAGTATGATCTATTCATTGTGGAAGTGCTAGTAAATAATGGCTTATTGGTGGCAACCTCTAAACTTCTTAAAGCTATGCAGCTATTATTGCAGGATATTTCTGTAAGACGCTAGGTGCCAAACCAGACACCTAAAATATTAACTCAGCTCAAACCTTACTAAAAGCAACACGTTCCACACAAAAATTTAAAAAGATAAAGGAAGACCCTAGGTCTTTCCTTGGGCTGTGGACAAACTACATTCTGGAAGGTGCTACCTCACATGGTCTTCACCAGCCACCCCAAGTGTCTGCCTGTTGAAACCTGCAGCCCCACCAGTTCTGATACCAAAGAGGGAACGGCCTGTCTCCACGGTGGGTGCCTTTGCAACCCGTGACCAAAAACGTCGAGAATAGTTGATACAGGGGGATTATCACGGTTGCTATCATGCTGCCACACATCCGTAGAATCGTGGAACATGATGCGTATTCCCCGCAGGATACACTGATGAAAAGGTTGTGCTCTGGGCTGAGTCCACTGATGCCCAGGGCTGAGTGCAACTGGCAGGGTTTTGCTTGTCTCAGCTGGTACCATTTTATGCTTTCAGGCCAGCAGGATGCGGTTTGAAGTCTAGATGTAGGATGGGAAAGCGGTCAATATGTTTGTCTATTGCCATTTTGTTTTCAAGCCACTTTTATGACAGACAAGTCAGGCACATGGGTTTGTACGTCTGTGAGCCAGCCCTGTTGTTTACACTGGTGGAGACATCAGAAAAATTTAACTGGTGACTGCCTGATGCGTAGCAGGAAAGTCTTGTTTCACGGCAAGGACACAGAAGTGGTGCCCAGGTCCTTTGTCATTTAGACGCCTATGTGATTTAGGTGCCTCTGGCCCAACTGAGTCAAGCACAAACTAAGATGCCAATCTCTTCACAGTAAAACAACCTGATCCCACTCTGCCACAGCCTGTTTTCCTGGTGTCTTCAGGGACACTTGACCAAACAAGACACAATGCTGTATGGGAAGTCCTGTGCCAAACCTAGATGGCTGCCTGCCTCTTGAAATACATCTCCACTGAAAATGCTCCATCTGGCACCTGAGAAAGATACACTCCAGCAACTTACTTCTCTCTCTGCTGTGTCGGAACGGGTATATTTGCAGGAATGCTGTGTGACAGCTTCCAAAAAGGGGCATCCCTGCTCAGATGATCTCTCAGGGACAAGCAGATACAGCTGATGGGGAGAGAAGCAGCAGGCAGTCTGTACATCTGTCAAGGAGTTTGAGTGGAAGCAGCATTGTTACTTACAGTCCTCCTGCCATGTTACATCCCCAGGTAGCCCTCATATTCAGAGATATTTTAGGTTCCAGAAGAGTTTACCACAGTGAGCTATTTATTAAAAAAAAGTCTAACCTTGCAAAAATACATACATGCACAGTCTGTATATTCCAGCTCCCGCCTGCCAAGCAGCGCATTGTTTTCCTGTGCAGACCGGAATGTGCTTTTTATAATGGGACCAGGTAAGGTCATGGGAATGTCTCTTTTTCAAGTCATAGAAAGTGTGTGTGATTCTCAAACAAGGTGCCTGCCCTTAAAATGCATATGCTTACACAACAGGGGGATGCTTCCTGGAGCCTGAAACCACCCCTAAAACCACGCGTCTTCTGCCATCTCGGGACTGAAGGCGGGAGCTCCTGGCCGAGCAATGGGGCCGGTGGCTGCTGCAGATGTGGTGGGAGTTGGCATGGGCCAAGCAGGGCCTGCTCTGCCTTGCAGACCATGACACCGCTCGGTGCACAGATGGCTCCCTTTCTCAGTCGTCTTTGCTTACTCCGACTGGCCCTCTTCTAAGGTAGTACAGACCGAGTCGGTATGGTGTTGCCCAGTCTGAGCAGCAGCAAATAAATGCACTACAATAGTGCATGTTGTATATGCAGAGGAGAGAAGAAATCACTGAGAGCAGAAAGGGGAAGAGGGGTTCTCCTGAAGTCCAGATGCTTGGCGTTAACACAGTTGCTTTCTTCATGCCCAATTATAGCCTGATGCTATTTACTCTTTTCTATGCCAGTTTTACAGTCTTGGATGCAGCCTAAAAATAACTTGGGAAGGAGTTATTAATTTTTTTTTCTCGGAGGCACAGATGAAGCTTAAAGAATGCTTCCTATGGCTGGTTGCCAAACAATCACAAAACAAAAACCACCCCCAAACTTACAGGGGAAAGAAACAGCTCTGCCCATCTCTGGTGATAAGCCACTGGCATACTTTTTTCTCATTCCTTCTGCAGATCGGCTTCTGATGCTCTACTCTCTAATTAGGCCCACTCCAGCTTTGTGGAGGAGGCGAGAGCCTGCATATGCAAAACGTGTACACAACAAACCTGTGTCTGCTGTCCTGCTATGTTCCAGTCCAGAAAGACCGCATTCACCTGCATGCCTCTGCGTTCTTTGTGGAGCTCCTAGGATATAAAAGCGACTCTTCTCTGCCAAGTAAGATACTGCAAATGAAATGTGGTTAGCTGTGGGAGCTGGTTACAGGGAAATTCAGCCTACAGGTCCAAGAGATTCAGAGAAGGGGCCACACTGTGCAGCAGGCTACATTATCTGGCTGATAATTCCTCTGCTCTGCTACACTGTCACTGCACTGGTGACAGTCAGGGGCCTTTTCTCAGTCAAAATTTCTCAAAATACTAACATTTCCTGATACTGGCACACCAAACAAGCAGACCTTACTATGTGACCAACTAAGCTGCCCCGACCAGTGTGGAACATGCCCAGCATTTGCACGGTTATCAATATGGATAACAAAACCCCCTATGCCTGCACAAGAAGGATGTAAAGCTACATTATCTTATCTGAGGAAGGCCATGGCCAAGCTTTAAATGCAGCAGCTGCTTGGCCATGTGAGCACCCTGTTTGCATTCCATATAAAATCCTCGCACAGCTCCAGACACCAATGACCTTACCAATAATTACCAATGGAAATTTCATTCCCACATGCCCTCGGATAACAGGGCAGTTTAAAGGAGGTGTTTTTCTTAGCCTGTCAAATACCTGACAGAGTGTTGTAAAGCTGGTTAATTTATATAGGTGCTGTGCTTGGGATGAACACTGTTACCTACAACAGAGGGTTGAAAGCAATTCAAAGCATCCATGATCTTCAGGAGAAACCTTTCCAGACAAACTAGCTCCCTGTAAAACTGCCACTTGGTCCCTGCTCTGTACTAGTGCCTAGCTCAGCCCTCACAGGGACAAGTCCATTTTGTTGACCATGTTGCAGGATTGAGCTAGCCCTCCCCGTGGTGCCTGGCTATGCATTTTGTCCACACTGGTGCGGACAGGAGTTGGATGGCAGGCATGCTGATGTCACAGAGAAGCAGCATGAGGAAAGGCAGAAATAAGACTTTCATGCGTGAGGCCTTTTGTGGGTGGTGTGTGCACCGATGTCTTAGTGTTATCCATGAGGCAGGCAAAAGGACGGCATGGCGCTCCCGGGTGGGGCCTGGCATTGGAAAAGCAAAGGTTCTCTTTCTTCAGTCAGCTTCTCGTCAGAAAGCCTTGAGACACACAGACGGTGGGGCTTTTCGCTCGGGGATCCAACTGCATTTAAAGGGCATGCAAGGGCCTTCTGTACGAACCACTTCAACCCAGATCTGCTCCTATCACACCACGCTCGGTGCAGGCATTGACATAGAACTGTATATGGCTGCACCCAGACGGACACAGGGGGGCTGTGAGGCATGTGTTTCCTCAGGCAGTGGGTCATCAAGGAGATACCCGGGTTGTGAGAAAGTGTGCAAGAGCAGGTCCGTAGATTCTCCAGAACCAGCAATCACTGAAGAAGGAAACAAACTAGAGGGATTAGCTGTGACATTCACGTTTTAACTGTACCTTCTTCTCCCAGGGCAAACAACTGACATAGAGACGAAGACAGTGTCTTTGTGGATGGAGCAGGCCGTGGAAGATGAAAGATGACAGTGAAGGCAAGTCCCCACTCTTATGAAATCTCCCCTAGTAATCCTCACACCACAGCTGGCTCCCTTTGGAATAACTGCACTAGTGAGGCCCTCCCTCTTCAGACGGGAAAATGGCAGCGGGACTCAGAGCAGCGGTTCCCAGGCTCGGGGGATGTCAGCTTGAAGCAGGCTGTCTTTGTGGTTGTTTCAGATGGGAGTCTGATAACGAAGGAGCAGGAGAGTCTGCCAGAAAGTGCAAGGGCCAGCAAATAGAGCTGGTAGGAGCTGACTGAGAAAGCTTGGGAACTGTTATATCTGACATCACCCCTGTCATTAGTCCTCTTCTGTGGAACTGGGCAAGCCACTTAACCTCTTTGCAAGCAAAGTGGGTAGAGTGAAAGTCTCAGCTTGGGGTCTTTTCTGGGCAGTGCGTTTTTCATGGCAGTCAATGGACTGCTTACAAAGCTAGTCACCAATGCATTTGGTGAACTCCCAATGATTTCCATACCTAACGCTCACACTGCAGAGCCCGTTCTGAGCTGCGGCTTTGAATTTTGCAGTCTATGGTGGCAATACGTGGTCCCAGGAAAGTTCTGCCAACCCCCTTATTTCAGACAGCTTTTCACAGAAGTCTCCTCCCCAAACATTGTCCGTGCCTAAATTTATAGTCTAGCACTATCACCACTATGGGGCCTCAGCAAAGGCCCTTGCATAAACAGCATATCACCGGTGACTAAGCAATCAGCTGCAATTTTAGAGTGAAGTTGTTTTGAAGATTAGGACATGTTTGACTACGCAGAACAAAAACAAATGTCTCCTCACTCGTGGACTTAGCATTTATAGATCTGCATGCGGCAAATTCTTTTGCTTTGTGTCTCTTGTTTTCTCTTTCATGGTAATAGCTGGGCATGAGTTTGTGGGTTTTCTTGTTTGTTTTTAAAGGCAGTGGATGGAGTTGGAAAAGGTTTTCTGTGCAGGAGGTGTGAACCTATTGGTTTAGCTCTGAATAAGGGGATTATAGAGTCAGAAATGTGGGTAAACCCTGTTCTGGTAGGTCCTGTACACATTCCTTCAAACTGTTTTGGCGTCTCTCCAAAAACAATGGTGATTTATGTAAGGTATTGTGAGAGAATGACAGGAGCGTGAATATAAATCTGCCTCTCGGTAAGAGGAGAAAATATGCTTGCTATTTCGTTCAGGTTTGTTCAGGGGTAGAGAGAAGGGTAGGCAGGCATAATGCTGAGTAGTAAGGTAGGCGTTGCCAGTATCCACTGAGGAAATCAGGACGGTTTTTCGCATTAGTAATGGTTCCTCCTCCATTTTCAGGTGAACATTTAAAAAACATTCAGCTCGATGGTACTTGAAACTTTAAGAGCTTTGGGAAAGGGGTCCAGTATCGTAGTTCAAATCAAAACTACAATGCTTAGTAACCCCTTGGGTTTGAAAGGATGTGAAGGCCGAGGCTGGGGTTAGCTTGGCCATTCTAGCTGCAGCTGAACCACGTAAAGAGGCTTCTGCCCCTGTTGCTCAGCACTGTCCCACCCAGGTAGAGGCTGTTGCCCCCACCAAACTGATCCCTCGGGGCTGGTCCCTGATCTTGGCTCCAGGAGGAGGCAGGCTCAAGGCAGCAATTTCATTCACCAGCAGGAGCTTGTCTTGCCTCCTCTGTGGCCAGACCCCATCCCTCCACTTTCTCGTTCTGCCTTCTTTGAGGAATGAAAGTTGACTTGCATTGTGAAAGCATTCCCCTCTTCATGGGTGCGTGAGTTAAATCCTGCTTAAAGCTCTGCTAGGTTCTGTTTGCTCCGCAAACCATCCCTTTCCCAAAACACGGCTTGCATGGGCTTCACTTTCTTCCCTGTAGCAAATTTCCCCCCAAAAAACCAAGGGAAAAACTATACTGCTCCCTCTTCCTGCTTACCATATGAATGAGCAGTGATTCTGCTGATCCAAAACTCTGCCAAAGTGCCAAACCCATTCAGTTTGTCTTTTTAGTTGTATTAGTTGTACATAAAGATCCTTTGGAGTGCACTAGAGTCAGTGATGCTGGCAGTACCTCCTGGGCTCTAAGTCTCAGCCAGCCCACCAGGCCAGTTGTTGTCCAGGAGGTCAGTTATTCTAGCACTTTGTCATGGGCCTCTTCACATCCCGGGGTGAAGTCTCACAGCTGGCTTTCTCCAGGCTCCGCACTTTGTGCCGGGAGAGGGGTGCCTTTGTCCCCAGTGCTCAGCGTTCCCCCAACACCTTCCACAGGGTGACAAATCCTTGCAAAGTCAAGGTGAAGGCTGCCACCTACTGAGTCACCAGAGCTGCCTCTAGTGATACCTGAGAGTGCCTTTTAGGTTTCTAAGCAGGCTGGCAGGCAGGCGCACCATGGCACAGTGCTGTGGGGAAGGATCTCAGTCAGTGCAGGAGTCAGCAGGACCCTTGGATGTGAAAGGCAGCATCAGTCCCTTGCACTGTGTTTATACTGAAGACACATTCCATTTAGATAGAAGGACTTTGGTATGTGTTTGCTCGATGCAGTCTTGCTTTTTAAGGAAGAATCGTCTTCAAAACCTCCCCAGGGATGTTACTGCATGTTACCTGTTCGTAACACGGGGCTCCCACAGAAGCTATTAAAAACTGCTGCTGAGTTACGGCCCAGATGAAATACTGGGGAGGCCAACCGCAGAGTAAATCAGGTAAACACTCCTGAGCCTTAAGTGCTAATGTTCTGACTAAAGTGATGCTTGACAATTCGAAAGGATCAGAAAAGAAGAGCTTCCCCCCCACACCAAAATCGCAAGATTAAAAGCATTTGGTCACCAGGAACTCTTGTTGATCCCGGCCAGTACACACACATACACAGACGGAAAGTAACTCCTCTGTTCCCAGCTCTCCCAAATAAGTTTTTAACTCTATGAGGAATATTTCCTGCTTAGAAAGTGCCTCCTGAGAGCTGCATGCTGCCTGGTCTGGTCATGCACATCATTAATTGCATGGCTGCTGAAATTTGCAGATTTCCATTTCTGTCCCATGCATACTCACAGAACTTTATACCAGTCAGGCGAATGATACTGGACTCCCCACTTGGAGACTTTTTCCCCAGTGTTAGGATGAGGCATCAGTCCCCTTGCACTTCTCACATCAGAACTTACACTGAAGCAACCTTTTGTTTATTCTCATACTCGGGTCTCTGTGCACATAAGGTGGGCTTTATTGTTGTCAACTTCAGTAGTCTGTAAGTTAAGCATCTCATGCCTATCCTTCTTTATAGCCAGTAGAAAGAAACATCTACAGTGGATCATTCGTCTGGATTATTTTATGTACCTCATTTTAAATTAATTTCCCTACAGAAATGCCTTCTCCTTCACTGTCTCAAAACAGCTAACTTAAGCTTGGTACCTCTCAACTCAGTGGGTAAATATGGGGTGGGTAAACACAGCATTGGTTCTACAGATAATTCAATACTGTAGAGCCCACAGAAGTAAAAAAGACCACAAGGGATAGACTAACTGTGTGTGGCAGCAGAGATGTAGCAACTGAAGTCTTTAATATGAGTGGTACTAGAGGCCAGATTTACTAGAATCATATTCTTAAAGCAATTAAGATCCGATTGTATAATGAATGAATTGGAGATCACCACAAAGCTATGAGTTTCCCACCCTTGTTTCAAGCTGCAAAGACCTGGGATCATCTCATTTAAGCATCTGTTGCAAGTACAATTTATTGTGCTGTTGCTGGGAGGATTATGATAAGGGAACAAAGCTGCAGAGTTAATTAATTAATGGAAGTCAGCAGTGGGTGGGGAGCACTACGAGGCTACAGGGTTCTCCGTACCTTTCTCAGCGCTCTCGTTACCCTGGAATGTGCTCGTGGCTGCTGCCGTGAGGTGGGATCGACTTTGATCTGCCGACAGTCACAGGCCTGCTTACAGCCAGTGGGTGTGTTAGCACTCTTCTGTCAGGCCTGATGGAAGGAGCAATTAAACCCCATTTATGTAGGAGATAGCCTCAAAACAAGAGAAGCCAACACCCCAAAAATCACATGACGTGGCCTGCGCAAAGCTAGGCTATATGGGTGGCTGTAAGGGTCTTGCTCTTCAGCTTACCTTCACTGGGCGAAAGCATGCTATTGCTGTTTATATTAAGCGAATTTGTTCAAGAAAAGATTGTTTTCCTTGTTTCTTCCAATGTTTTTTCCAATCAATAATCGAGTAAGCCCAGATGTGTTTAAGGCTTAGTTGAGTGGGACTCTAGTCTGACTACCTGCTGACAGAGGCAAGGCTGAAGAGCTCTGAGTGACAGCACTGAAAAGGGAATGATAGCAAGGTACTGCCTTCAGAAACTTCAAACACATCGCTTTATCAAAGCATGATTTAAGACATCACTCAGCAAGTTGCTACACACATAAGTTATCATCTAAATACCAAGCACATTCCAATAACTGCCTCTGAAATGAGGAGAGTACATTTCTTACTCAATATTGGTCAATATTACATCCTTCCCCTTTTTAACAGATGTGAGAAGAACTTTTTTTTTAGCAGAAATGACAGGCCTGGGATCCTCTGCAAGTTCTGAGAACTAGCAAAAGCTTCTAGCAAGAAGAGCCCAGTATTTTTAAAATGTGCCTCGTCGTTTACAAAAAGAAACAAAGAATCTTTGCAAAAACTGTGGCAGTCCAGTGAGGAGCCTGGACTTTCAGAGGCAGAGAGGAACCATGGGAGTTGCTTCACTACCTGCGCATATGGACAGGTTTGCACTCTCCTCTCCCTGCAAGAGCAGTCTCCCCAGATTCAAACCTGAACTGACCAGAGAGGGAAATGAGGGCTGCAAATGCCCTTTGTTCCTCTGCATGGATTATTGTGCAGTGAGTCACAGTGTGAGGAGAAAGCAGCTGTCACGGGCACAAGGGATGGACAGCCTGCCGGGGGCACAGCTCTATCCTGACCTACGCTGCCCTGCACTCTGGCCGCTCCTGGCAGGGGATGTGATCGTGAAGACCACCCATACATGCCTTCCCCCCCTCTTGGGAGAGAAAGCTGCCTGAAGCTCGCGTGCCAAAGTGCTTTGTGTTACAGAAACCTCATGTTACTCAGTGAAGCCACAGAAGGCCTGCCACAATGCTGCATCACAGTGCAGTATCTTTAGCTTATTTTCCTAAGGAAATGAGTCTTAGCTATGCGTGCATAGTGTGTCTCTCTTAGTCCCCCTCTAACAACAGGCCAAACTGAGGCACACATCAGGGATTTCAAGGACACGATGTTCGTGTCTGTGTCGTGAATACAGTTCACTGGAGAAAGAACAAAATCCCCCCAGTGCCTCCACGAAGTAGAAACTGGCAATGCAAGCTCACCTCAAAGAGCTCTCAGGCTTCAGCTCTAGACACCAATCCAGTGGAAACGTGGGATCATCAGTCCATGGGGAGCAAGTCCTTTAAACAGGCAGTGCAGGGACAGACAGAGGAGTGAAGATAAGAAAACTGTAGGAAAAAGCCTTTCTGAAGCTCAAGGCCATCCTTCCTTCATTCTTGCTCTGATCACAGTGTTTATGCAAATAATTTGATAAGCCTTAAGAAGCTGAACCGGTTGGCTGTTCACTTAAGCAGTTCCCAGCTCACTGGCTGAGGGCACCCACTGGTCCAGCAGGATGAAAGGTCAGTGTGGAACTATGGTCTGGTTTAACACTCCTGACCTGTGTCAGCAACACAAACCAGAAAGTCAGTAGAATTTTTCCCATCACCTTTCTCTCTGACACCAAGCCACTGTTTTATTTACAAGGCTCTGGCAGCTCATCTCCTCAGCCACAAAGCACAGTGGAAAGTGGTCAAAAGAGCATTCAGCTACATCTATACGTTATATACCACATCAGGCATGTAAAAAATAAATGACTGGGCCTCATAACCTTGATACTGCATAGAAACTGTATTCTCACAAAAATATGTATCACAGACACTTTCTTATTTGCCAAATGATTTCTCAGCTGAAATGAAAAACTCAGCAGTGCCTGAAAACACGCACTGAAATAATGTGTTTGATTTTTTGTCAACAGTCCTGAGGGAATGAAACCTGTTTTAAGGAAAAAAACCAGAGATTCCTGCCTCATTCAGAAATCACCATCTTCTGGGGTCTTCAGAAGCACTCAAAATATTGCCAGACTAGCAAGAACTGGCAATTCTTACTCTAATATGTCAGAGAAGTTTGCATGGATTGTGCATATATGTAGCTATGCTATGCCAAGCATTTTGTCTCCTGGCCTGCTTGAAATTTACCTGCTGCCTGGAATAAAGTTGCCTGCTCATCTCAGAGAAGCAGCTTCAAACATGGCCAAGGAGTCCTGGGCATCCAAGGCCTGCGAAGCCCTGACCAAAATCCTCTGGCTCTAGAAGTAGACTGGTATGAAGCACTTCACTTTACATACTGCACTGGATTCAAGGTAGTGCAAGCAATGCACAGAGCCAGCAGTAACCTGAGGTGAGCTGAACTCTGGGTGAGTGGCCTGTGTGGCTGGGGGTCTCATTCACTTAATGCTCAAGCAAAGAGCATGGACAACATCTGAGTTGCCAGAGTCCTGGGCAATTGTTTAACAAATACATTTTAGTCAGTCCTATTAAACCTGGCAGCCTTACGTATCTCATCAGCAGGCTCCTTCCTCCTCCACTCAGGGTCCAGTTGCCTTTAAACAGTGGACAAGATTCAAAATAAGATGCCTTGGAAAAGCATACCCCTACTTCCACTAAATGTGCTCTAAAGGGGACTCTGTGGAGAGGTCACAAATCCAACTGTGCATCCTCTGAAGAGCTTCTCTAGAGGAGACACATCTTCTGGATCAAGACCCTGTCCTCCTCCTAATTTATGAACAGCAGAAAGCAACAGCATCCTAGCTATGCATTTGGTGGGCGTAAAAGAGTGACTCATTAGCTTAATGGAGAGTTATCTGGGCAATAAATGCATGAATAAGAATATGTGACAATGAGTCACCATTTGATTGTAGGCCTGGGTGGAACAGAAGATGCAGGTACCATTTTGCTAGGGATTGGTGTAGGGCAGAGTTCAAGATGGGTTCAGGGAAGGTAGGATGCTTTTTTTATTGCTTAACTAAAGACCTTTAGCTGTAAGATACAGTTTCCAAGCTTCCCTGGGTTCACTTCACTAGCAGCATCACCAAACAGTGTCACTCTTGCTGGATGGAAAGGTCTTGGAGCTACTTAGTTAGGTTTCCCCTGCAGGAACTATCTGCAGGGTCTCCCAAAGAAAGCCCGGTCTTGTCCAAAGGAACCAGCTCTGAGTATCAGCAGGCCGATTTGGTGCAAGTTGTGCAGAAGTACTGAACCACCAAACAGTCCTGCACAAGCCCTGCACATTACTGCACTCAGATCACCGTAGGCCGAGCAGCCAACCCACCCTGGGGCCGCTGAGGCTGTAGGCTGGAGACGGCAGGTGGGCTGCCATGCAGTGTGGCTGCAGACCCCTGCGTACAGCCAACAAGCTGGGGTGGTGACCTGTGTGCCCCCACACCATGGCAGACTCTCCACTTTGCTCGTGGCCCCCCGTTGTGCTTGCACTCCTGATTGCCAGCTGGCAAACATGCACCGAGCTTCTCCTTGCCGGTTTGCTGACAGTCCTGCTTAGCCCCCTCAGCCCCACTGGTGGTCTACTGAAACAAATGTAAATACAGAGGCCTCCCAATCCTTCCCTCCTTACCCAACAGGCAGCAGCAGTTCAGCTAATGCTTGCCAGTCGCCCACAGCATACAGAACAGCCGCCTGACGCAAGAAGGGAGATAAGCTGATAGGAAACGCCACGACTGGACTCATTCCTCAGGGGCAAGGAGCCACACTTGTCAAAGCAGACCCCTGCGACCATGGGCATCCCCTTGCCGTGCTGCTTTTGATGAAGCACAGCATGGGGCAGGATTGCTTTGAGGAAGGCATTTTGAGGTGTCACCTGGCACCTCCCTGTGAGCTAAATCTGGAGGAAGCTGCAAGAGGAGCATAAGCTTGTACAACTTTCATCAGATCCTCAGTGTTTCACCCTGCCCTGTGTCCCTGTCCCCCCTCACATGTCGGCCAGCTGGTTGAATGAGCTTCAAAGCCTGACATGAGGTTGAGAGTGGTCATGTTTTGGTGTTGCCATAAGCCTGTCAGCACTGCCAGGGCTTGTGGCCTCCGCCGATGCTGGCAGGTGGCCTTGGGTGTTCCTAAGCTGTGCCCTTCGTGCCTGTGGCACTGCTGTGCCTCAATCTTGTATGTGGTCCCATAGCTGAGGGAAGGATGCATGTGCTCCCTGAAATCCAGGGCAGGGATCTTCATCTGGGGGCTTAGAGCTGACATTTTGGTTCAGAAGGAGTTTTTGTGGCTCATCTTGGGCAGGTGTTAGCTCCACATCACAGCCTAGGGCTTTTGGAGCGATGCACAGTTTTGATGCCTATTATGAGGAGGAGGTTTGGGGAGGAGGATTGTGCATGCCTGCCGAGATACCTCAATCTAAATGTTCAGCAGTCATGAGATCCTAGGTCACTAGTTGCTTTTTAAAGCTCTGGCCTGGAATTTCTGATGGGTGATAGATGCCAGAAAGTGAAATTACTCTTGTGATCAAGTGAATCCTCCCAGTATGTGAGGGAGTTACAAAACTTCATTGGCACCATTACACAACAAACAATTGCACCTGGTTTTGGGAGAAGAGTCTCCACCCTGAAGTATGGTCTGTACCACTGCTCCGCTCACGTTTTTCCATGGACTGAACTGGATTTGCAGGTGCTGATAAAGTTGCTTTATGCGAGGCCGCACAGTAGGCAGGGGCTGGCAGCTGACCTGGTTGAGATTGCGGCGATAACCATGAAAAGAGGGCAACCAGACCTGGCGATGCAAATGTGGATGTAGGACTTCACTTCTGTATGGTTACATGACGTTTCTTGCCTCAAACTTAAAGCTGACTTCTGTGAACTCATTTGTGGCCAGTACCGGTGGGGCTGGGGTATCATCTACACTGGTGGTGTTAGTCCAGAATCACTGTGCTCCCCACATTAGCCTCGTATCATTTACGGAGACCCTTCCCATCATTCTTATCAGTGCAGTGACATCTTCATAGAGGATCATCCTCCCCCAGCAAGCTGAGCCCAAATCCCCGGCCTACCTGAATCCCAGCAGGGAGTAAACAGGCAGCACAATCCACATGCGACTCCGAGCGCCGGTGTTTGATGTGGCTCGCTTCCCCAGGCCAGCCAAATTCCCACCTGCCGTGGCACTTGGGGTAACAGGGCAAAGAAGCAGTACCGACATGACAGCGCTGCCAGGTGTTTTGACACTAAGGAGTTGGGGGAGTTCACAGCGGAATAACAAACAAACAGCACCGATGGAAAAAATACTTTCCCCCTCTGTCTAACAGCTCTGCAAATGCCAACAGACAATCAGTCCAGAGTGCCACACGCATATTAGGACTTGGTAATTGAATGAAATCATACAGCCTCGTGATGACAGGGCACAGAAGTCAATAGGGCATATTGCTCAACCCTCTTGGTGTCTTTCTGTATCTGGAACGGCTGCTCTTCTAGGGGAGAACTGCCAATGGTATCTAGCAAGGAAATGGCCAAAGTAATATGGCTTGTTGGAGCAAGTACCTTCAATCAAACTTCAAAATTTAGGTCAACATTTGCATATGTCAGTGCTGTGTGTGTAAACTGTGGTGTTAGCATGAAGATGTAATGAGTAAACTTTAAATACAGACAGTCTGATTTCCCCCCCTCCCCGCCCCGTGCCACATCTGTGCAACATCCAGTGGGGTCAGGGAGCACTTTTATTTAGATGACTTAATATGTATTTCAGGCTTTGTGTAGGAATACAGAACTGGAAAGTAATTCCTAATGCATCAAGTCCAGCCACTGGCATGGCAAACAAGTACATTATATAATCCTGTTAAATCATTTATCACGCTTCAGTTGAAACCCACTTAGTTTTCCTGCCCCAGCTTCCCTTACTAAAGGGCCGTGGCAGAACGTCAGTGTGCATCCCTGCTGAGTGTCTGCACACTTCTAACTCTCCATTCGACTGGTTTTAGGCACAAGTTTGGTCTTTAACACACGTTCCACATCTACCTTGCTGATTTATTACAGACTCAGAAACTCACAGGATTTGATGAATCTGAGCTTAAGAGTTTGGAAATCCCTTCTGGAAAAAAAACAGGCCACAACTGCCTGTAAAATTTGATGGTCCTGCTTATCAGAGACTCAAACCTCGTTCTTTGTGCTGGTTTTGTATTAGCCTTATACCTAAAAGAAAAATACTCATAGCAAAAATGCAAATACTTCATTTCCTCAAAGCCAACAGTCAGTGGAGGCGAAACAATTACTGGCTGTTCCAGTGCTTTCCATATGGCAGTGCTATAAACAGCATTTAGTCTGGATGAAAGCAGCCACCAACAAGAAACTCAGAAGTAACAATATCAATTAATTTAAAATAAGCTTTTCATTGTTCCCTGGAATTGTATGTCTCAAAGCTTAGTAAATGTGGTACTGATTTAGAATTTTATGTATAAGGTAATGATTCATTTTTAATGGTGCAATTCTCCTCCCTGGGCTTGATTTTCTAGCTATTTTATTTCTGTCTTCCATGATGGACCCTAGTCCCCTTTGTCTGGCAGATCATGAGCAATTTGTCTGTAAGGCCCTTGGTCCATGAAAAACAAAAGGGGCATGAAATGCACTCTTTTTTTTAATTATTTGGGAAGGTTTCTTTTTTTTTTTTTTTTTTACTTGTCTTCATGTATCACAACAAATGTTGTGGTTTGTCATTGTAGGATCTTGCTCTTTCTATAACTCCTCAAAGAAATGGTGATAACATCAGTGGACTGCTACGGAACAGCACCATTTGATGTCTGTCACTGGGCTGGTTAGTGTGTAAGCGTACAGTCTAGCTCTCCTGAAGTCAGTACAGAAATTCCTACTCATCTCCGGGAGGATCAGACCAGTATTGCTAAAGACAGTTTTTTGTGGTTTTTCTTAAAAGACCAGGACCCAGGAGCATTTAATGTGAAGCACAGTCAGTGCATGGGCAAGTCATTTGTTTGTACACACAACTGCAAATGAGACATGTGATGGTTGTGGTAATTAAGGGTTCAAATCCAGTTGCCGTTAAAGTGAGCATTTTCCACTCAGCTTAAGACTTCCCATGTGATCCAACGTGAGTCCAGCAGACAGAGTCCCATGCACAAGCCCATTTCATTCACCTCTTTCCCTTTTCTCATGTGTCACAAAGAAGCCAGGAGTAAACTACTGGGGCAATGTGTGTCTACCAAAGAGCTGAATAACTCCTCTGGCACCTATGAACAGTGATGCTTAGGGCCGAAAGCCATTAACGCTGCCCCTGCGGGAAAAAAGATGTGCACCTAGAAGGGCAATTCATCCGGTTGCTAGTACAGCGAGGAGCAAGGCAGAGACCCACGTGCCACTGCTGTCTGTTCGAAGGAGAAAAGGGAGACCGGGAAGACTGAGGAGCATACTGTTACCCCAGCTGTGAGCTGACACATCTCTCAGGGAGCTGACCTTAGGTGCCAGGGGCTCGAAGTTGCCACAGGCCACCATCGCCTGTGCCCGGAGAGGCGAGGCGAGGCGAGGCGAGGCGAGGCGAGGCGAGGCGAGGCGAGGCGAGGCGAGGCGAGGAGAGGAGAGGAGAGGAGAGGAGAGAGGAGGAAGGGGAGAGGAGAGGAGAGAGGAGGAAGGGGGAGGCCTCTACTTGTGCTGGGAGCATGTCCCAAAACCTGCAGCTCACCCCAGTAACTTGTGGCTTCACTGGGCGTCAGTCAGGCCCCTCTCTGATGAGGTTGGTGGGCACATATCAGCCCTGCAGTAGCAGACGTAAAGCAAAAATCAGGGTGCAACCCTGAGGATCAGGGCCCTTTCCAGAGGAAAAAAAAGAAAAAATTCCTCTCCCAGTGCTACACCCTTCCTTTCCAACCTCTCCCCTAAATCCAGGTTACCCAATTCCAACATGATTTAGCTCACAGCTGCCACTTTGAATGCTTTCCTCCTGTCACCCTTGTCTGCCCTTCACTATTTCTTAACCACTCTGTCACATGCCTTGCATTGCATGACTTAATTGTTTGAGACTTTGGACTCGATTTACATATATAAACAAATAAAAAGATACACACCTGCAGTTGCTTTGGCCAGCTGGCAACTGCCTGAGCAGTAGCTGCATTCCTGGATCATGACATTTAGCAGGGCAACAGATGTGACTTACACGAAGTGCTCCTCATTAGCCATTGGCAGCAACCAGTGCCTTTGCTGCCCTTGGTTATTCTCCCATGAAGATGAGGTACAGCGAGAGGAAGGCCCAGAGCACCAAATCCAGCCATCTCTGCTCCTTTTTGTGCAAGCACCTTACATCTGCTCCAGTGCACGGCCCAGGAAATTCAGCCAGTACTGTGGGAGTGGTTGGGAGTCGCTGTGCAGGAATTGAGATGCAGCTGTATCCCGGTGGTACACACAGGTAGCAAAGACAGGGCACGTTCCTGAAACCTCACTGTCTCCATCCGATAGCTTGCAATGGGAAAGGAGAATTGCAAGGGTGGGATGAGAGAACAGACATATTGATGTCAAACCTTGACTTCCTTTAAACGATTAACAAACCTCCCTTTGCCTTCTGCATATGGGCAAAAACCTCAGCTATGTTGTCTTTATAATCTGAGCCAGGTGGCAGTCATGGCCCAGCGTACCCGCTTTGTCCCTACCCCATAAGCTGTTTGAGCATTTCCTCTCAGCTGTAAGCTTATATATACAGCTTGACAAACACGTTACCACCAAGGGCCACTATCAAAGCGTACTGATACTTAAGTTCAGTGTGCAAACGTCAAAGCTTGGCTCCTGTCTTGAAAATTTTGACAAAAATAGTTCCAGATATTACAGACCCCAACTGAATGTGGCTCAGAGGCAAACAAAAATCTATGGATAGCTATTGCACTGACAAAATCCAGACATTTCTTCCTGCAAGACTTAAGGAAAAGAAAGATGTAGTTAAAGCCCAGCTTAGTTTCAAGGGCACATTTAGTGCTCAGCACTTTCTGATGAGGAATTTTGAGTAGGACATGTGAGGAACTGAGGTTAATAAATGATCAAACACGTTTTTAGTAGTTAACGTTTCTTGGCATTGCGTGAAAAGTATTGGTAGCTCCTGCGGCAGGAATGACAGTGCCCACATGTTTTAAGTCAGGCATGTGTTTAAACACTTGAGTCAAAACTCCAGGGCAGCGCAAGTTTCGTTAATAATAATCCAGTGTTTCACCACAGGATACTCTAATTGTTCCTCATCAAGAAGATGTGATCCCAGGGACAGAAAGATTAAGCTTTTAAGAAGCTCAAATGATAACATTCAAAGCGCTACCCTAAGTGATAATGAATTGCCTGTTCATGTTGCAGGTGATAGCAACTAGAACACATGCATGTTGGGCAGCTGGTTGTGGGGATAGACTTCCCCTGGATTACAGCAAGTCACTGGATAGTAACCTATCACGGTTTAAGAAGTCCCAGTACGTCATGAAACTTAGCTCTTCCAGTTCAATTTTCATAAGACCCTTGGGAGCTTTGCAACACAGTAATTAAGCCTCTCTACTCTATTGAGAAATAAGCATGTAGGAGCAACACAGCATCTCAGCATAAGCAATGAAAAATCGAGACAATTGATGTGATTTGGGAAATCTTGTGTATCGATGACATCGGTCCCTAGTCCCAGGTGCCAGATCTAAACTTTACCCAGCGTGGTGATCCTTGCCATGTGGTAACTGTGCAGAAGGCACTGGCTTTGGAGACGCCTTTGAAATTAAGACAGCAAATGAAAGCAACAGAAATCACCAAGAGAGATCAAGACTGTCTCAGGGACATCTGGGGAACGCTTTCTAACTCAGGATTCCCTCTCTCCACCTAACCCCTAGCCACCCTGGCCTTCTATCCACACTCTGCTCCTTGTGACTCAAATACCTTTAGCCAGGAACTGTGCAGGAAAGATGTCTGGAGCCAGCGTGCAACCACACGAGAGACCAGTGTGTGGAGTAACTTCTCCCTCTTTGTTTCTCACACTTAGAAAACCTCTCCCTGCCTCATTTCCTCTAACCTCTGTTGGAGAACCGGCCATCCACTACATGCTGCAGCATGAGGTGAGGTGAGTGAATAGCCATGACACAAGCAACAAAGCAAATCGAACAACTGATCATCACAGTCCCTTCTCTACTGTGGCCCTAGAAGGCATTTACTCCTGTTCCCTGCAGGGCAGCTCAGACAAGTGACATTTGGGACCAAGCCCCTGGTGGTCCGCCTCTGAGGGGACACAGGCAAGGACAGCTAAGGTTCTCATTAGCACTCTCACCCAGCAAGGGGCCTGCCACTCTGGCAGGATTTTATCCTGTGTTGTGTTTTAAGCTAACATCAAGAATTCTTCTGCTCCTCGTGTGCAGAGGGTTGTAGGCAAAAGCTGTGTTATAAAGACAAAGAAGGAAAAAAAAAAGTATTTTATTGCAATAGCACAAATGAAAGGAAACTGAAAGCAAGGCTGTGAAACTGCTGGGAACCAGACTAATGAGCAGGAAAGCTGCAGTAGATTCGAGGGCTTGGAAAGATCTCCCCGGACGTGTGTGGTGCTGTCCAGAGTGGGTTGCGCAGAGAGGAGACATCCCAATGGAGCGCTTACAGATCGATGGCACAAAGAGAACACCTGGTGTGGGTTATGACTGGAGCTTAGCAAAGTAATTAACTAACTAGAAAATAAAGGATAAACACATGATAGAAGCTGATAGGAGGATACGTGACAGAAAGAACATGAAACAGATTCAACCCAGATGAAGGGCGATCATCGGATATAATCACAGGGCTGGGAAAATGGTACCCTCTCCAAGTGCTGGTCAGCCACCGGCTGTCACCTGTGTCACCCTGAATCAAGGAGCCTGTCAAACCCTCTTTGGAGTCCAGACTTACGGCTGGGAAGGCTGGGAGAAGTTGGATCAGAAACCATCTCTGGAGCACTTGGGCTATGGCCAGTGGAGGAGCAGCTGCCCGCTGGGGTGCTGATAACAGGAGGGGCAGACCCTGGAAGTAGCAACCACCAGCAGCACCTCGGCATGTCAGCGCAAAGCACCCGGGCACCTGGCTCTGTTGACTCACTGTGACAGCAAACGTGCCCTCCTGCACTGAGAAAATCTCTGGGGATCTGGCCCCAAAGACAAGCGGCTGCTGTCCCCATGGCTGCCACACTGTGCACGAAGCAAGGAGGTGAGCATGGAGGGAGCCAGGCAGGTCTCGGGGGTCTGTCCAGACCAGCGCTCCAGCAGTGGAAGCTGAGATGTTTTCCCAGGGCAGGTTAAAGCCGGACAGAAGTCATCATTAAAGACAGATGCAGAGATAAAAAAGCTAAGATTTACATAGATTTACTTTGCCACATCATTCACAAACACACTTTGATCTTGAGTCATCTGTTGCTATAATTACTGAAAGATGGTTGATGCAAGCACACTTCCCACTGTGGCTGGGTCACTGCAGCGGGGACTTGCTTGCTCTAGCACTGACCCAAGCCTGCGTTCCCATTCCTTTCTCTGTTCAAAGGGCTTCATGCTGAAAGGTATCCAACAAGTAACTATTCTTTGGATACCAAACCTTCTTGACGAGCAGTCAGTTAGCCCTTTACCATGTGTGTGAAGCAGTCGCCATGGGAAGAGGCTCTGGTGTAAGGGAGAGCAATAGAGAGAGCTCATCACAGGCAGACAAACTACTGAGCCATGCCTGGGGGTAGCTCAGGATCAGACAGTTCGGGTGCTTATCTGCGGATGATCGCTGTACCTTTTGATGTTCCCCTGCTTCTGTTTGGACAAGCCTATCCAGGAGCTGTTCCAGAAAAGCCACTCCACTTTACGGTTTTAGCAGAGTAAGACAGGATCTGATCCTCAATGTAAACACACCTTCAATAAAACAGGTGCATTTTATCTTCTGCAGCTCCCTACCTTGCAGCCTGCCTCCGCCAGCGAGGTCAATCCTGCGTGCCTCCCGCTGCTCCCTCTGCCTGCGGATGGCATTCCTACGGGACAGGCCACAACTTGCCATCGTTTTCTTTGATGCTGCCTGCAGGCTGCAGAGGATATGCCGATGCGGGGAAGAAATTGCTGCTTCATGAAGAAGGGAGAAGGGAACTCATTGGGAGTAAGGATGACAACAGAAGAAGCCTCTAACCTCTTGGGGACGAGAGAGGAAGGAGGTACTTTAGAAATGCTGTCTCCCTTGAATTGGCATGCAGCTATTACTCTCAATTAAAAACAGTTGCGGACTCCGGAGCATCGTCATAGAGAAACCAGCACTGTCGGTTTTTGTCTTGAGATACGGCTGGTGCAAAATGCATGCCGACACAGCCCTTGGAAACAGCCAGCGTTAGGAGGAATCACCTGCACAAGCACAGCAGCACGGACTGCTGAGGGGCAGGTTCACATCTGTGGAGAGTCTACAGGGCTGGTGCTGAGACACAGGCCCACGTGTCCCTAAAGGCCGCCTGAAGTCAAGATAGCATTGCTCACTCCAGAGACAGGGCCAGAACGACATGCAAATGTCTCCAGGTGCAGCAGGGAAGAGACAAAAGCCTGCGGACACACCACTCACGCATAGGGCCTTCCTTTAGTAACCACTTGAATGTTAAAATACTTCCAGTGAAATATTCTTCTCCGTCTCAGGCTGGATACCTCCCTGTCTCGGTGCAAAGGTCTTTCACCTTCTACTAAGCATGCTGAAGCCTTGCACAGAGACCGTGCAGAGCATGGCAGCCACTTGTATCCAGGATGGAAAAGAGGATTTGGCCCCAGTTATTTTCTGTGGGGAGGGAGGAGGAGTTTTAATGAGGAGGTGGTCAGGGAGACCAGATGCCGCTGCCTTCCTAGAGTTTGGTGTGCAACATCCCACCCATTTTAAGTTTGAAATTGCCTTGGTCCTCACTGAACTCGCTGTTCTTTCTCTCTTTGTATGCAAACAGCAGGAATGATGTCAGAGGCACTGAGTCATTAGCAGATGTGCCTTAGACTCTGCCACGTTAGCCCAAATGCTGTGCCCTCTGGTCTTTTAAAAAAACACCTTCCTAAAGCAGGTCTCTGTCACCCATATTAAGGGCCAGTTCACCAGTGCAGTCCATTGCCAATCAGGAAAGGAGAGGGCTTTTTATTGGTTTTATCAGTTTGCACTTTGCCATATCAGTGGTTTCCGTTTCCACTTACTTGTCCTTCTTGTCCATACCGTTTCACTTGCTCATAGGGCAGTTACACTCAGATTATGTATGTTAGCAGTTGCCACATGGTGATTTGACTTAAACAAATAACGTTACAAGTAGCACACAGGAAATGAGACAGGAAAATATTTATGGGAAGTGTAATTTTGGAGGAACAGGCCACTTAGTGAAGTTTGTTTCAGATGCTCTGTCTGGAGGCTCTTCTGCTTATATGTCGCGTAATTTCTTAGACAGGAGAAGGGGGAACTGCCCTGTGTACGTATCTGTAAGTTTTTTACAGTAAAACTACGGAAGAGGCTCCAGTGGGAATACAGACTTTGAAAGGCCAGAATTTCACAAGCAGAAGATCCATGCTGAAAGTTCCAGGTTAATCCTCACTGTTGCAGTGGTGATGCACTCTCTAAGAAGAATAGCCTTTTCTGGTTTTCTTTTGCCTTGGATCAAAATATGACTAGCTCATTCCAGTAAATCACGGTCCAGAAACCCTGCAGCTTGTCCCAGGCCTCGATACATCTTCGACATCCTTGAACATGAGCAGTGAAGCCTGGTGTACCCATGACCTGGAGCTGGATGCAAGTTCCTCCCCTTCCACCCATGGCTTGAGGGTGAGGGCTCTCTAAATCATTCTGGTGTTGCAGTCCAGCCACGCCGGTGAGGAGGCCAAGGGAGCTAAGGGTGGTTGTCGGCAGCCATCACAAGCAAATCCACAGGGGTATCAATTGAGCAACGCCATTCACTGTTCCAGCTGCATGAAACGTGGGTCCCACTTCACTCCCACACCACCCAAGGCAGCTCTCCCCACTAGAAGTCAAAACTATTCCTGTAGAAAATCTCAGGAGTGAGGTCCTAAGGGAAGCACTCAACATAGCACTGGCCCATCACGGCTTCCTGCTTCTCTCCCGCTTTCTTCTGTAGGTCTTCAGTTTTCTTAGGGCATCCTCAATCCCCTTCTGCCTGTTTTCCTACTCCGATTGTAACAAGACAAGAGGAATCTCTTACAGACCCTGCCTGCTCGCTCCCGAGACAGCCCCGCCAGCAGAGCAGTTCTCCAGTCCCACCACTCCCTTGTCTCTCACCAGTTCTGTTGCCACGTACAGGAGTCAAGCCCTTGCACCCAGGCGGCCAGCTCTAGCTCGTCTTCTGGATAAAAAAGAGAAAAAATGACATTTTCTATTCCAGTCTTTACCCCTAGAGATGCACAAACACTTCCTCAATGCAAAGTGCTTTCTTGGGGCAGGTAGTTGAGACGTAGGCTGCGGTCTGGGATCAAGACTCAATACAGGAGCATGCTCATCTTTTACGTCAAGGTGCATATATGCACCAGTGGCAACCAGGATGGGTGCCTCATCATCCAGCTTCTGGGCTTCCCAACCGCTCTCTTGTGTGGGGTATTTTTCCTCTTTCTTCTCTTCAGGTTTCCTTTTCACAGGGACTGCTCCCCTTCCCTCATCCTACCTCCAAAGGCTGTAGTTTTCATGAATTTCTTTGTGTTACAATTTGCTTTTCACAGTTATGTTTAATACTGTCTCAGATCTTAAATGCGCTACCTTTTGACAGACGTATTTTCTCACCATTGTCAAAACAAAAAGTTCACGTTCTTTAGGATTCCCGTTCTGTGGGAAATTGCCAGCTCTGGAATTTTGGTACTGTCTGACCATGGGGAATGCTAGAAAGTCACTGCTGAATGAAAAGAAGCTCCATAGACTTTAACCCTCACATTTTTCAGACCTCTTCAGTGACTATTAACACAAATCATTGAATATGTATTACCTACGTCCATTGCCATTCAACTGCAGGTTCTTTCTGGAAGGAAGGAACATCTGAGATCTCTCATATGTGAAAATAACTCACTTTGCATTACCGGCACCAAGCCACAGCGGTATTCCAGGCTAAATCTGACCTCTGGCTTTGCAAGGATCAGCCTGACTAGAGCTCATACATGTTGTAACAGCCCCGGTTACCAGCTCCCTGGTAGGAAGGCAAGTGGAAAAGTACAGCTGAGACAGACTTCCCTCACCCGCTCATCAAGGCCCGATGACACAACATAGCATGCCTGCTATCCTCCGTTTCTCAAGCACCCTCTGCGCTAGGGAGGGACCTCTTCGAAGTCTGCAATAGATGGAGCTGATAAAGCGTGCCCACAGCAACTACGAGGAGTTGGTCGGTCACATGAGGCATAGCTCGAGATGGCAGCATCAAGAATTATGTCACATTTGGTTGATCCATGTATCACCGCCTTGATTGCAGAACGGATCAAAGCATCTATAAATAGTTTAAGTAACCTGTACCCTGGTGAAAGACTGCAAGGAATACTGGTTTTTAGGTCACAAAACAGGCAATTATGTGCCAAGAGGAAATTGCCCAAATATTTGCAACGCGTTGCTGCTTTTCTTAATTTCACCTTCATGGTGTGTCAGTTGCAAAGGGTCAATTATGTTTCCAAAAGATAAATGTTTCTGCAATTATACTGGGTCTACGCTTAAACTAAGATGTGCCCTGCAATCTGACACTTTACTATGGGAAATACTGTGGGTATGGGTAAGGCAGGCCAGGTAACCCATGAGCATCCTCACGTAATGACTGCCTTTCATTTCGTCCAATTGCTGGTCTGCCTTGAGAAGCATGACAGCTTTCTCAGGCTAACAAAGAGCCAAGCTTTCTGTCTCTGCTCCATGCCTTGATCATTTCCCAAAGCCCATCAGGGGCCCAGGTTTCTGGGGGTGGTGACAGGAGGTAGCAGAGAAACACGGTGGTGTCCTGAGCCAGGAGTGAATTTCACTGGGAGAAGAAGGGAGCTCTTTAAATATCCGTAGTCCCAGAAAGACAACAAATTGGATCTTATAACTGACACAAGGCATCTCACCTAAAGAGGTAAAATTCCTTTATATTTGATTCTCAGTTTTTAATTCACTGTATTTGAAATAGCTTGAGAAAATAAAGGCATGTGGTGCAAAAGAAAGCTTGGCCCAAGATTCACACCGAAGGTTTTCCTGGCTCACCCTGCCAGCATTCACAGAAAACAGTTGTCACAGAGGAAGCCGCAGGTCACGTTTTCCATCTTGTGTGTGGAAAGGGATGCGTGAAGTGTGGCATCTCCCTCCAGTTTCAGCATCTGAGCAGCGCGGAGGTGCTGAGCCACTGAGCTAGTGTTGGGACAGTGGTGGGCGGCTGGCAGTGTACTTCTCTCCTGGGGGCCAGAAAGCCAGTGGGGTGGCAGAGCAGGAGTCCTTTCCTGCTTGTTTCTGCTCTGTCTATTTAGCCCATACCCAGCCAGATGTGCACGTGGCATGCTGGCCTCATTGGATGTGAGAATTCCTGCTTCTGAAACGAGTAATGCTAAGTGGCAGAGAGGTGATAAACAGCAGCCCACTCCGTGAATCATGGCACTGCTATTGGGAGTTGTGTAACTCCTCCAGCCTCTGCTTTGAGACCACCTGCTCCAGCCCCTTTTTTCAATATTTGGGGTTTTTTGCTAGGGCTTTCTCATGATTCTTGAGGCTATTCTGCTAGGAAACAAAGGCAGGAGAAGCCCATCCGCGGGGAAAGCCCTGACAGCAGGAAGGAAGTGATCAGCAGGTGGCATTCAGGGCTCCCGCTCGTAGCCAGCCCTTCCCTACCAACCGGAAGTGCTCCTGCTTTGACGTTTATTTGGAAAGCTTTAAAAATACTTACTAATTGCCTTACATAGACCCATTGATGTATGAGGAACACTTTGCAATGTAAATATGCTCCCTTGGTACACTGAGAATTACATAACAAGACCAAGCTCATACCTCTCGTAGGAACATAGCTCGTCACCACCGCAGCCTCTCTCTCCTTGAGTTATTCTCTTCCCTTTATTCATAGTGAGTCGTTTCTGTGTTGAAAAAAATGACGTGAAAATGTATACGCTTGCTGTCTCTCTGATCAGTTTTATGTCCCATCTGTGACATTAGCTGGAGAACTCTGAAATTCACCCAGCCCGGTCCATCTTTGTCAGCAGACAGTTAAAATGAGTTCCCATTTCCCAGCAAAAGCATACCCGGAAAGCGAAAGAGCTGGCCATTGTAGAGACACAGTCCTACCCCATTCTGTTGCAGGGCCTAACCTGTGGCTGTTGACGCTGGTGCACGGAGCTGGGAGCCATAGCAGAGTCTCCAGGAGGACAGGGAGGTCACATAATACAACATACTGTAATGGAGCCAGGTGCCAGATGGGAGACCGTCCATAAACCAGAAAATGTAAGTGATTAATTGTTTCTGCAAGATAAATACAGATAGAGTTAGCTGGAGCCAGTCTGAACTAACAAGGGCATGCCAGGGCAGGGGAGGTGCGTGAACAGGTAAATGAAAAATCTACTACTAGTAAGAGTGGGTGGATTTCAGAAAAGATGTGTTACTGTAGTGAAGATTCAGGCCAAGTGAAATGGGATGCCGGAGAGAAAAGTATGGGACTGGTGTCCCAGCCAGCTTCCTCCTTGTGAGTATTGGCCATGTTTATGACTGTTTTGCCTTATCCGTAAAATGCGGATACCTCTATCTGTTGCCCTGTAATCTTTGTCAGCTTTTGGATCTCTGTGAAGGAATGGTAAAGATGGGAGCAAAACCATTGTATGCAAGCAGCAATCCTTGAAACATCACAGCCTGGTTCTGCCAAGAAGTTTAGCCTTCCTTGCAGCTCATGGGCATAATTCCCTTTCCTCATCCCTCAGCCAGCCCTGAATGCCCTGAGACTGTGACCCAGCTGTATAGGGATATACTGGCTGCAGAAGTGCTCCTTTGACACCTGCATCACGAGGAAGTGCCATTGACTCGAGGAGATCAGAGTCAAGTCTTGAGAGAGGAGATAACCTACCAGTTAGAGGAAGCTGGTCAAGGGAGATAGCAAGGGCTGATTTTTCAATCATTTGATAACGTTACTGTAGAACTGAGGGAACGAACGTCACTCACATTCAGTCATTCACAAATAATCGACCTAAAGTAAACCATCCCCTGGTTAGTTCTCTTTCAGGTGTAGACGACTTCCAGGTCCTGGCTGGGTGGGGGATTTCCTGTCTGCATTTATTTTGTACCTCTTCCAAGGCTTGCGGTTTGCCGGGTGGTTCATACCTTCCTTTAACACCTGCTGGATATTTAACACATTTTTAATTTTACGACTGGGGGAATGAGTCCTGACTTCTGCAACTGGCAGAATTCATCCTGGCAGCTCAGTCTGTGCCGCCTTCCTCTGTCTGCTGTGAGCCAGAGGGTTTGCTCAGTTTTGTTTCACTGAAAATTACCTTGGTAGTACAGAAACGGAAACCAAATAGACTGAAAGAAAGGGAACAATGCAGGAGCAGAGCTTCCAAGTTATCTTTGTTCATTTGCCAACTGGCTATTGAAAGCCTTGCATTCTTTCTGCGGACTCCAAAAAGCACCCTCCACCCTCCCAAACAGAAAGTAAAACTCATTAAATCTTCCCAGTCTACACATGAAGCTGCCTCAAATGAGGCCGGATTGTGGCGCACTGGGAAAGCTTTTCCTGAGCATAATGAAAGAATCAAAATCTTCCATTTTCCTAAACCCTTGTGAGCTGCTAGGATTTCTGAGTACATGTACTCAGTGTGTATTCTGAATTAATAGGGAGCCAGCTTAACCCTCTTTTTACCCAACTCCAAATCATACAAGATCAGCAAGATCAGCTACACCTGCCTTCTCTTTGGAGCAAGCATGCCACAGAAACTCGCTGGCTTGCGGATGCGACCGTCTGCTTCACTGAGCAGAACGGGCACTTCGTCTCAGTCCACCTTCAGTTGAGCAGCACTTGCACCTTGTAGTCTGGTGGAGCTGCATCAACTTGGAAGTGCTGCTTTTATTTTTCAGTTGCTGCTTCGCAACCTCACAGGCTGTGAATAGATATATTTAAAATGTATCTGCTGTGAGTAGATCTATTTAAAAAGCTAGGTTGAGAGGGGCATTTTTGTTAAGCAGGACCAAAAAAAAAATCGAAGAAAATACTCTTTTGCATCAACCTGATAGCATGTCCTCAACAGAGTGAAAGGAAGACTCATAAAAACCCTTTTGGTTTTGACCAAAACATGTTCTTTTTTCAGCATCTAATCCTAGCTATTTTCACCACAAACACATTTAAAAAGGAAAAAAATCCAAAGGGTTTCCTTAAAAAGAAATTAAATTATATGGAAACAAAATGAAACGAAAATGAAAAATCTCACCCCCTCCTAGTCCTCGACTCAGCCAAACGTACTTGCCAAATCCAAGCTGTAATCCTTGTTTCCTGAAAGTGTATTTCTTTGAGTGTATAAACAATCCCCCAGATTGAAATAATGTTATTGCATCCAGTGGTAGTATTTAAATATTTTCTTGCCATAGTTTCTTTTCAAGTTTCACGCCACAGTAAAGATCTTTATGGTTTTGACAAATATTAAGCCACCGGCTTCTCAGGTCAATGGGAACTTTCCATCAGAAGCTGTGGGCTTTGCTGTGGCGCGGACATATGGATCCCCTGGGGATGTCGTGGGTGCGGTCAACCCCAGCACTGCAGTGTCTCTCTTTCCAGATAGATACTGAAGAGCAGCCCCCCATCAGTACAGAGCTTCTGAAATAACAGGGAGGTGCCCCCCACCCTGCTGAAGCTAGCTAAGATCTTAGCAGGGAAGGGTCTCTGGGGCACTTGGAGGTACTTCATTTGACCTGTAGTCATGGCAATAAATTCTAGAGTCCTGGGCAGTTCAAAGGTACACTCATGGACATATGTATCCATACTCATGCAAAATCCATCTCTGAAGTGCAGCGTTTCCATCACATGCCATAAATCCATCTCCAGGATGCATTTCAGTCCTGTATCGTAAATATGCAGTTGGCATGAATTCAGACGAGGTGCTTTTTAAGCACCACCTTTTCTTGAGCCCCATTCAAAACTTCATGTGATAATAATGATAACAAAATGCTTCCTTAATGAATTTTCTAATAACACAGGGAGGAACTGGAAAGCATTAGCTGACAGCATCCTAGATACATAAGTCAAAGCTGCTATGTCTGATTTGCTTTTGCTAAATCCAGAGCAGGCTCACTTTGGCTAACCTTTGGCTTTTCAGCAGGATAAGCAAGTGTGTGTGTATATACGTATATACACACACATACATATATATGTATTATAATATAATATATATGTCGTTGTTTTTGTTGGTTTTTGGAAAACTGTGAAGTCAGGTTTGGGAAAATATGTGCTCATTCAAGCATCCTCAGTGGTACCAGGTATGACTCTAAAGTGCTGGCATTTCAGTGATAACAGCCCTCCCGACAGCAGAGCACAGCCCAGGTACAACGAAACTACTTAGCATGAAGCCTGAAATCCCCATAGACCAGAAGCACACCAGAGCTGCAGTTGCCCTGTATGCCATCATGGTCTTTAGAGCTGTCAGGTCTGCAGCTCCCAGGAGTCTTAGTGCTTTGAGGAAAACAAAAGCCATGACATAGGAAGGCAGAAATGCTTCTTGTACTCTTACTCTATATTCTTTTGTCAGCGTGGGCTGTGCAGGATGTTAGTTCGAAGCCATATTACCTTTAAGTATCTATTCTGCAGTGGGTGGAAGTTTCTAAAGAAATCCTCCACCCTTTAGGGCTGGGGCAATGGGAGCACAGTTGAGTCAAAGACCAACTCTCGGCGCTGAGGTCTGCGTGGCTTGTGAAGGGTGTCTGGGTGGCTGTATGTGCTCAGCTCATGAAAAGGCAGTGGGAGGGCTGGGATCTGTCCGAGCAGCCCCGGTTCCCGAGTGCCTTTGTTCACACAAACCAAGCAGCTCCCCCTTGCTGATGGCGATGGGACAAAACCCAGCTCCACACAAAACAAACACCACAGCGGAAGCTGTGATTTTACAGAATACCTCCCGCTGCCAAGATCTCACAGGAGATTGCTCACCGTTTACTCAGTAGACAGAAGCTCGTTTTTGCCCGCTTGGTCTTCTGCCAGGCACACTCAGGCACTGGCTGCTGCCCGTGCTCCGACATGCTGACTGTCCTCCGAGGTGTTACAAGAACCCGGCTTGCATGGGGCCGGCTCCTTTCTCCCTAATTTGCCTTCTGCTTTGATCCAGAAAACACTGAGCAGGCAGGACCTCTCCTGTTCCCCTCTTATCCGGCTGAGGTATTGGAGGGGCTGGGCAGCAAGGGGCCATGCACATGGATGACATGTCACATGGATGACATTGTCTTTAGGCCAGAACTGCAAGGTGGTCCCTATTTCTCTCCCCATTAGGGTGGCTTTTCCATCACACCAGCAATTCTCTCTCTCTTGCTTTCTCTTGTTCTTTGGACAAAGAACGGAGACATGAAGGGTTGAAACCGTTTTGCTCACCTGCACCTGAGGGAACTGGACGTAAGGGGCTGCTGTGGAAAGCTTATGTGTAGCACATGCATGGTTTGAGACCTTTTAAGAGAGAGGCCATTTGAAGTGGGGATTTCCATCCATCTGGTTCTTTCCTGAGGAGTCTAGGACTCGGGTGTTTCTTTGGGGCCTAGACGGATGCAAGACATACACACATGCCTGGAAAACTGCCTGGAAAACCACAGACAGAGATGCAGGGAGAAATTGAGCATGTGCTTGATGCTGCGAGAGCTCTCTTCCCTCCAAGCTTGCTCCTTCCTTCCAGGCAGCATGATGGCATCTGGCAGGTACGAGTCGTGGGCACCATATGTGAGCAGACAGTTGAGGCAGGCCCCAGAGCTTCAGTCAGCTCATGCACGTTGCTGAATGCTGGGCGCAACAGTCACTTAGAAGCACATCTTCACCAGCATCCTCCAAGGAAAGGGCTACTGCTTTCCCTTGCTGGCAGAGAGGACTGGATGTAAGGAATGGCTTTGGCAGAAAGCAGGGATTCTCTGTGCAGTTCCTGGTCTCACACTGACTTATAGCTTCTGTCAGTCCTGTCATCTTCTCAGAGATGGAAGGATGTGCTACATCATCAGTCCTGTTGCCCTGGCACTTCATTTGGGAGATTCTTCAGGGAAATACAGCAGCAAATCTGCAAGTAATAGATATTTGTAGATAGGTCATTCCTGAAACAGTAAGTACCTGGAAGCAACTGTTTTGACTAATGTCCTGTTGCATACCATGAAGCAACAGGGAAGAAAGAATAACAGTCATGTTATCTGCTCAATCAGAAGTCAGCACAAACCTCTGATGAGGAGCTGGGAGCGTCACCAGGAACATTCAAACAGGAGCTGAAGGCTGAAGAAAAACACTGTATAGCCAGCCCCATTGTAAAAGCTGCATTTCAAGGATAAAAGCAGAAACGGGGGAGGAATTTCTCACTCGGTCTTTTCTGCTGACTGCTGAGGTCAAAGCAGGAGGTTTCCCAAGCAAAGGGCAGCCGTGACTGAAGCGTAAATGAAACTTCACCAGGAAATTGTCTCAAGTCCCACAGTAATCACATCAGAGCATTTTACCCACAGGACTGGGCCCAGCTCAGACACTCGCACGCTCTCTGTGTGCATAGGAGGAGAACTCCTCTTTAGACGGCCAAGTCAGTGATTCGTACGGATGATGCGACCAGCCTAAGATTGCACATCTAGAGCATAGCTTTGGATAAAGGGCATCTTTCTGAAATTGTCAGGTGTCTGACATAGCTGCCATAAGCCCAGACGCTTCTGTGGACTTGCAAAGCACAAAATAAACTTAAGTGCAAGTTGTGACACTCCTTGTCATTGGGATAGCCCTTCAAGGCCACCGACTCGGTCATAGCCAGAAAAACGTAGCACTGCTGGCAGGAATGCTCAGTAGCATGTCATTCAGGGAACAGTAATGCAAGGTCCTCGAGGCTGCGCAGAGACATGAAGCAAGGCCACACGCACAGCAGCGCAGCCACGTCTTTGAGCCCACCTGGTTGGCTGGCACAGGCAGGACAACCTGTGGAAGTGGGACCTCAGCGCCGCAACAGCTGTAGCTGACCTACACTGGCATCAGCAGTGCACAGCACAGGAGGGTCAGGCTGAGGGGTGGCGCACGATAGCATCAGTGATACGTCACTCTCCAGCATCCCGGCTTTATTTTAAAAGGAAGCCAGACAAATGGATGTCTATACAGTCTCTACAGTGGTTGTGCTGGAAACGCCACCAATACAACACTCAGGTGACCGAGGCAAAGCATGACCTACCAAGAGCTGGGAACAACAGTCCTGAGGGGCCTCGTTTATCCCATTCCCCTTTGGACATGCACTCACGTGTGTGGGAAACAGGCAGCCACATGGGCTGGAAATCCCGGAGAAAGGATGCTTCTAGGTCTGGTCTTGGATTAAGAATAATGTGTTGAAAATATCGTTGGGAATGAAGGTATAATCTCCCTGTTGAAAGCTTCTAGCCTGTAGATGAGAGGTACTTCTTACCCTTCTCGTACAACAGAGCAGAAAATGGGGGACAGAAGCAGCAGTTGCTCTCGGTCCGTAGCGGTTGCAGGAGGAAGGCAGACCTGCTCCGGCTGCCCAGAAGGCGGCAAAACTCCCAGCAATTCAAACCCCTCAGACCCCAGTCCAGGCCCCATTAGTTCTAGCACGGCAGCCGGTCCTGTGGCCTGCAGCTACACATGTGTTTAGAAATACTGTGAAAAGCAGGCAGACTGGGCCGTGCCAGGAAGAGGAGTGAGTAATCGGCTACCTGCAGCTGAGGTTGCTCAGAGTGGAAGCCTTGTATCAGTTGCCCAACCATCACCCCCTTCCTTCCCATTGAAGTGCATAGCGTGCAAGATAAAAATCATCTCCAGACAGCTTATGACAAAAAGTTGAGTGTAGGTGTCTGAGAGATTTAAAAAAAAATAATAGAGAAAGTGTGTTCTTATCCAAGCGGATTTCCTGGAGTGATGAGTGAGCCTGGTATGTTTCTGCTCTACCTTTGGCATGTGCCTGTACATCTGGGCGGGCTGGCACAGCCTTGTCCATTTCTAACTGAGAAAGGAGCCGTTACCCTTACCAGTACTCTGTTAGAGCCTGCTCTGTCCTCGCCCCTGCTGCACCAGCCACAGCACCAGCCCTTGCGCATGTTTGCTGTGCACCCTCTGGGGCGGCTACACTGGAGGGAGCAGGGGCAAACTAACCTGCATGGAGAGCATCTTGCTGCTGTTGCCTTGGGGTGCCATACCTGCTGTCTTTGCTTGCTGCTCTGGGCCACAACCGACTGCCTTCCACCACCAGCAGCTCCAGTAAACCGAACCCTCTGCAGCCTCCCATATTTCTACACTGACTCATGGCTGTGACAGGCCAGAGAAGCCCTTTCCTCATTCACCAAGTGTCTTAACAGATGCTGTCTTCTCTAGCCACCTGGGAAAACATTTTCCCACCAACAGATATTTGGGAAAACAGCTCCCCCAAAAAGAAACCTAAAAAGAACCCTCCCAACAAATAAACAACTTTCTGCATTTAAACCTTTCAAGCAGTCCATTCCAGGTCCTGGTGTTTGTGTGAGCCGAGAGAGACTTTGACACATTCTGCACTGAAAAACGTGGAAGAGTTAGCATTGGGTTTATTTTCAGATTTTTTTTCAGTTTTAAAACAACTTAGAAACTTTTAACGAGGTATCTCAATCACTTTCGCCTGCCACTCACACCCTGGTGACCTCAAGCATGCTGATATTTCCGGTCAGATAAAGCTTTTCATTCCACCTGGGTGATTTTTTACTAACTCCTTGATTTACTGAGACATAAGTAAACAAACAGCCCTCCAGTCACCTTGCAGTGAACTGAGGAGCAGCAATTTAACAAAAAAGAGCCAGCGAGAGGGAAGGGGAGAGGATGGGAGTGCAGCACAATGCCCAAGCTTGTCCTCAGACTGGTAGCTAGCCGCGCCTGACTTCTCACCTGCGTTTCCCAGGAGCCCCACAGCCAGAGATGTTGGCTCCATATCCACATACAGAGCTGCATACATCACTGAAGTTTGCAAAAAGCCCAGGAGGGAAAGTTGTGCGGAGGTTGAGGCAAATCGAGCCACTCGTCTGCAGAGGTCGCACAGTGGATCATTGGCAAAACAGGTCTTCTCACTTAGTCCAGCACTCTCCCTCTTAGACTCTCTTGCTTCTCCATCAAAGAACGGAAAAATGGGCCTTCAGGTTTCCACAGGTGTCACTGCAATGCTGAATGGGACTTTGGAAGTTTTGAACCCGACTCGACACAGCGCTGGCTTCAGCCTGATGCCTGGAGCATAAGCAGGTCTCTTTCTGTTCCACCTGAGTCTCAGGGACGAGGGGATCGACCATCTTACAGCTGCCAGGCACATCTGTCTTTACGAGGGAATTCAGCAGAAGAGCCTTGTTTGCTGCTTTACAAGTACACGACAGAAGCCCCAGGATTTCAGAGGCTACTGGGCAGGAGCATGCTAACAGGGAGCTACTGTGGACATGCAAAGAGGATGCACTGGAGCATGGAGCCCGCGCTGGCTGTGTCCTCTGCGGGTGCAGGCTCACCGTGTGCGTCCCGGGAGCCAGCACAAAGCCCGGCCCAGGCTGCTGGAAGCCCGGCCTACGGCGCTGTGTGTGTGGGGCACAGGACAGCGCCGCTGGCTGCTCTGCCTCAGGGGGGCAACATGGTCTCTGCAGCTCAAGTCCAAACCCAAGTTCCATTACTAGCTCTTGTTTCAGATAAACTTAGGTCTTCAAACTGTGCTGGCCGCTAAAACTATTTCAGCTGGAGAATGACGAGACTTAGGTAGCAGGAGAGTAAGTTCTATTCTAGCTGTTTGCCCCGCAGCTCTGTTTAAAACCAAAAGCAACAGTCTAGTTTGCTTGGCAGCCCTGCCACTCGTGTATCCTCTGTAGCGGCAGTGCTTGGGTCCCCAGCCTGTAGCTCAGGGCTGCTCTGGCTGAGTTTCTGTGCCGTGCATGTGAACACCATGACCTCTGGTGGCCACGCTGGAGCTCGGCGAGCATCAGGGCGTCTGGTAGCAAAGCGCTCCCCAGGATCGTTGTGGTAGGCCCAGATGGCTACAGAGACATGCCTAAGGATAAACTAGGTCTAGCTAATTACCTCGGCAGCTTTCTCCCTCCCAGCCATACACGCGCCCTCCCGAGCCACCGCAAGAAGAATGCAGCCTGCAGCAAACCCGCTCTCCCCTGTGTCATCATTTCTGGGTCTGAAAGCATGCAATTGAGAGTCTGGGGTCTCCTGGGAGGGCAGGTGGAGACATAGCTTGTGACTTCGTGCTGTCATTACCCAACTTGCTTGTGTCGTGGGAGATGACATGAAGACAACATTTGGCGGTATTTTGGTCTCAGTTTAGACTGAATCTCGTTGTGAGTGTTCAGCAGCGAGAATCTGACACCAAATGAGATGCAGGAAGGCTTGTACTGATAGCTTAAACAAGTATATGTCCCCTCACTAGTGGGGAATCCCCATTTCTCCTTTGCCTTTGGACTGTATGTGTATCCAGGAGCTAAGCTTTTCACCCAGTGAAATGTCCAAATCCATGATGGATTTACTGGTGTAAGTACATACCGCAGAGGGAGCCTGTAGAGTTAGAGATGTGAGCATGCAGCAACCTGGCCTTTCCTCCACTGAGGCAGCAGAGATCCTACCATTTTGCACCCGTTTCGTGTCTGAAGCTGCAAAGAGCAGCTCTGCAGACCCTTTGTTCCACTCTGCGCTTTGTTCTGAAAGAGGAGGTATGAATAGACAGGACAGGCTAAAACTTGGGATAAGTCCGATGCAGAATGAATAAGAAAGGTCTTTCAGGCAGCATCCCTGGAAATATGTTAAGATACAGGCATCAAATCTGTCTGCAGGGGAGGAACAAGTGATGGAGAGTTCAAGAAGCAAATTTAGAGTCATGCAAGTGCTAGCAAACATCTTACACTTGTGCGCTTCTGCAAGTTGGCTCCTGCTTTGTTGAAAAGCTGGGGCCAGCACAACCGAGAAGCGCATAAGCACCAGCTCTGCCTTTGGCCCCAACACGGACCAAATGGAGAGCCTAGAAGCTGAAGAGCAAGCTGGTTTCCTATTGTGGATGCAGAACTTGCCATCCTCGGGCTCCTCATGTGGCTTCTTGGTGTAAGACAGGGTATTTAGAAACCCCTGCCCTGCCAAGAGCACTGGCTGCACCAGACAGCTCAGCAGCCCTCAGGGAAGCTCTGGGAACCCCTCGTTGGTGGCGAAACCTAGGTGAGAGCCCTCTCGCTCTCTGGATGTGGGATGTAGTCCGCCCGCACTGACTGTCTTAGATGAGGGAAGAGACCACAGAGCCAGGCACATCTCCATACTGCCCACTGATTTTCTTGGTGACACTTCCAGGCACAACCAGGGACTTGCAGAAAAGCCAGACTGCTCTTCCCTTGCCTAAATGGAGACGCTGCAACAGAAGAGTCAGAAATGGTTCGTTCCTGTAGGGTGGGCCTGATTCTGTGACCTGTGTGCTTGGTGTCAGCGCTGTGAGCTGGGAGGCACCTCTCACTCAGGCTGTCACGTAGCCTCAACACCCTGGGTCACTAAGGAGATACTGATCTGGCTGCAACGGCTGTGTCTGCTGACATGGCTGGGGGGAGTCTCAGCTGCCCTGCACCTCAGGTCTCACCGACAGTCGGGACGAATTCATTTTTCTTGGTGCTGAGCTTATCCATCGCTTGCTCTCTCCGGAGTTGGTCTGAGGCTCCTCTGTAACACTAACCCCAGAGCACATGCTTTCTCAAGGATCTTCCCCTGTGTAAATGCACCAGCCTGCAGAGCAACGGCTCTTCTTGACTGGCACTAGTATCTCCCTCCAATCAAGCAGGCTGTCTGCCCTGTGATTTATTACACTGCTCTTAGTGAAACACGTGCTGCCTGCGAGCAACCATTAATGACTACTGACTGTCCACTCTTTGCCCAGCAGTGAAATTTTCAGCTTCAAGGTGCAACACTATGCACCAGTGGTATTTCCAGCCTTGGCCTGACCTTCGCATAAGCCTCAGGATCCAAGACCGTTGCATCACATTTTGGTCTCAGTAGGATGTCCTTTATCAAGAACAGTCTTGTAACGTTATTGGTTTCTTATATAAGTGGTAGGAAGTGATCACAGGCTTGTCCAGACCCATTTCTTGTTTCTGAAATCTCATTTCAAATAAACGTCCCATTCTCCACCTGCTTCGTGGAGCGAAGCAGGCGGATATGTACGGAAAAACCTACGGCCTTCATGACAGGGCTATAAAATTAGCACAGAACAGTTTGTCAGTGCTACAACTACCTGTCTAGTGATGTAGATTCACCACTTGCCTCCACAGAGAGGGCCTGTGGTTTTTTTTTCAAAAATCAATTTAGTTGGATCGGCATGCCAGGTGAGCTACAACACCCCGCCTGGTGGGGACTCGAGGTGTAGGGATCAGTTCCCAACACCCATTTCTGCGGAAGGGTCACCACCGAGGCTGTTCCATACAGATCGCACATGCACGCACACAACAGTGTCATGCACGTCAGAGGTGTGATTTAGAAACATGCCAAATGGTGCGACAGAGAGAATTAAGTAGTATGACAGTCTCATCTTAAATAGCAATGGAGAGGTACAGTGAGCAAATAAGAAATGTGTTTCACTTCTCTTTTCACAAGGGAGTTGTGTTACAGAAGAAAAGCGCACAACTCAGCCAACCACAGGGACTTCACTCTTGTTTGATGGCAGTTGTCCTTTTGCAATGGCTGTCCTTTTGCTTACGAATGCATGAGGCTGGGGTAACCCTGTCAACTATTTATTGAAAGCAGAGATGCTGTTTGGCTAACACTTGGGCACTCAGGAGGAACAAGAGAAAAAAGGTCCTGGTTCTCCTCCTGTGCCTCTTGGGGGCTGAGGGAGGAACCACCTTGTGGGACAATAGCAAACCTTGCTCATGGGCCGGGTTGGTTCAGCGAGCAAAGTGGCCTGGGGAGTGCAGAATGGTTAAAAATCGTCTTGACGGAAGGGAGAACGATGCTGCACGTGGTACAGGGAGACCCGACCCATCCCAAGAGGTGTCAGGTTTGCCTTTAAGTTTGCATTAAGGCTGAACCCTGACAGCTGGCCAAAGGGCTTTAGCGAGCAGCCGTGTTTCACGGACACCCACACGCGCCTTACCTGAGCGCCGCACAGGCTGGGGATTTGATTGCTTGGCAACCAGTTTCCCCCCTCAGTCACTCTCCAATCTCTCCCCATTCAAACTTTCCCTTATTCCTACAGTTTAAAGATAGGAAGACATTCTTTCCAGTAAAGCATTTAAAAAAAGAAAAAGGTCTCTTAAGCCTGTATGCACTACTGAACACATTTTATTTTCTAGGAAGAACTTCACACAAACGAAGAGGGTTTGGCAATTTTTGAACTTGCAGAAGACCAGTGGCAGGCGGAGCCTGCGAAACACAGGTAAGGCTGCCTTTGCTTTCCTGAAGTCCATACTGTGTAAACAACTGATCCAGAAAATGGTGTAGCAGCTGTCTTAATGAAATTACAAAGACTTCCCATGTTCAGACCAGGCAGCATGGGACCTTTTCTGAAAACCCTTGCACGAAGGGTGTATATGAAGGGATCCACACTGCCTGGTCTGGACATGGCACATAAGCACCAGCCCTGGACTCCAAGCAGGTTATGGTGTTCTACTGTTAGCATACAATAATCAGAATTACTTGCTTCTGTTCTTCACTCCCGGTACTCTCTGCAGCTCAGCACCTCTTGGCCTGTGTATCTGTTTCAATGTTACTATGTGCAACAAGCAAGCTAGAAATCTATGATGTATTTACCTCCTCACTATCGTCACTTGCTTGCTTTGACAAAGAGACTATATTGAAAGAATCCAAATGCTGCATAGGGTGAGGAAAACCATCCTGCATTCATGATGTCCCAATCGTGAAGGGACAATAAAAAGATTCCAAAGAATTAAAAATAAATCTAATTTTCATGACGCAGCCAAGAATGCAGAGTCAAGTGAATACCTTCAGGGCAAAGGCCACCCATTTGACAATAATACAGTTATAATCCAGACACGTCTACTACCAGCAGAAAGATATACCACAAGGATGGTGCAACAAAATAATCAACAAAACAGGTTTTCTAATTGGGAAAAGCGCTTTGAACAGGCTTCTTTAAAACCTGTTTGTAACCAGTTTGTCCGTCTCCTGAACTTCCTACCCCAACTAGTTATCTCTTCCTTCATTTTTTGCAATTTCAAACATTCTGAAGTTGCATCCAAAAGGAAGAACTTAGCAAGCATAACACCGCAGAGAATGGCAACAAAAAAATGTCGCGGCATACTGTTTTCCGGGAGTGGCACTGATGTCCGGGTAAGGTTACCAGATTAACAGCTCCTGATCAAGATCAGGCCAGTCCATCAAGCACGTGCCTTGTGCTTTCACATACTGAGTCTGTGTTTGTGCTTATTTTTCAGGTGATTCTGTCTCATCAGTGTAAGGAAAAGGTTTGGTTATTTTCCCCTCTTCCATTCTCTATTCCCCTTCCCTCTACTCTAGAGAGGCATGCTTGCCTCCTCGGGCATGATCACATTCTGAAGAACAACTTATATAAATATCTGTTTATTTCTTGTCACAGCATTTTTAGAGGCACCCGGAAGACAATAAAGTAAAAACATCTGGAGCAACGTAAAAGGTGCGTAGAATAGACAAAGAGCCTGAAAGGTCACAGATCACCTAGCGGGACACGGGGAGGGAAGAGCAGATTTCCCCGCTGGTCCAGCTCTACAGGCCACATCAGCTTTCCAGGCTTTCCATAGATGACAAAGCCACAAGCCTTCCTGACACCACTCCTTCTCCATTGCCACCTCGCTCTCTGCTGAAGGATCCAACACTTGCAAAGAAAAGCACTGCTTCACAGGACAGCTGACAGTGATGAGGGAAGAGGTTCAAGTAGATAAATAAGTAGGTCTGTCTTGTCTTAAGTAGGGCAGGACAAACTGTCACCAACTCCCTGGGGGTGGTACTGCAGACAGCAGCAAACGGCAGTGCCAATGCTCACGGGACACCTGGGTACTGAAGCTGTCACCCCTACCAGGGTTAAAAAAGAAGTGTTTTTAAAACTGACTTTACAAGACATGTAGAAAGGAGCTCCCATTTCTTCAGGTGGTAACATGAGTGAGTGAATCGGTGCAAATTTAAACTTATTAAAAAGTGAGCATGCCCTTCCTTTCCACTCTTCTATTAAAGTGCCATTTGTAATGGCACATGGGTACCCAGTTGTAGCCCTGGTTACGTCAAAGTACCTCTCACTGACCTACAGGATCCCCAAGTTAGGCTCTGGGTTGAAGTAAAAATCTCATTGCAATTCTTTTCGACACCATTTATGCAAGAAACGTTGAAACTAGCAGGACAGCTCCATCCCCAGTCTGATTACCAGCTCATTTAATTGTATGTTTCAGCCACACTGGAAAAAAGTCCAGTGGGAATACTTAATAGGCCTTGTATCTGGTCAGGAGAGTCAGCGCATGGTAGCAAGCTAATACAGCTATAAACTAGACTGGAGCTATCTAGTGCTTAAATATACTGGAAGGCACACATGGCTTCCAACACTCAGTAGTAATTTAGTTTAAGCTTGCAGAAGACATCGTGATGACAAATTGGATTTAGGTAAGTCCAACCTAACCTGAACATTAGGGGACCTGACAATGAAAATGATCTAGAGCATTATATAAAAACTATACCATAAAGTCCAGATTTAAATTCATTTTTTTCTTTAACATATTACAGGCACTATACTTAAAGACTCCCATTGCGTTGTGCCTGAAGAACCCTAGTCACAAAGAGAATTTTCAAGGGACAAGAAATAGCAGCCTATATCCATGCACACAGTGGGAGCTTCAGCTATTTTTAATAATCCCATCTTATGACTGTAAGATCTGTGAGTAAGGCCAGTAGTATACCATTTCACCTACTTCATAGTAAGTCCCAACACGGACAGCTTGGGCATATATCACTCAATCCAGTTTGACACAAGAGCTCCACAAAAGTCTTGGCAAAGCAAATACCCTGCACTTCTCCACCTTGCACTGAAGAGAAAAAAAAAATTCCAAGAACAGTTAGCTGTCATTGCTTGAATTCAGCCCAAGTGAATAGTGACTTAGTGAAGTCTCTACTCCTAGTCTCGCTGTACTTTCTTCTTGACATGAAACAAGATGGAAGATACCTCATGGCCTCTGTTTAAGTGCAAGCTGGTACAGTAGGGGCAATGTGTTTGTAAGCAGCAAAGCTGTCAATTCTTTTAGAACTTGTTCACGTCACGGAACAAGCACCAAGAGCACTTAAGGCCTTCCGTGCTGGCTTTTTTACTTGTATTTTGTGCATATCCTGCCTTAAAATGTACTGCCTCAGAATCAACATACTCTTATCAGGAACTCTATCTGCAACTCTTGCTATGTCAGGAAACAGAGCAAAGCCATCTAGAACAGATTTTTGGGGCCTGCATGCTTCTGCCCTCTTAGATTTCACATAGAAAAAGAAGGTAGACAGGCAATGTGTGTGAGCTTCTTACAGCTCCTTCTTAGTGTGCAGTGCTCAGCAGAAGGCAAGTCCCACAGAAGATAAGAACCAAGCCTTGTTCTACAGAAGTAAGGCCCACACAGTCACATAGTATTTCTGCTCCTGCTCTACCATTGCGTGTCATCCTTGCTCTTTCACCCCCCCCCTCGTTAAAAAAAAAAAACTGCCCAAGGACAGAGTGCAGGAGTGGAGCTTTTTTAAACTAGTCTTTCCAACAATTCCATGTTAAAACACACACTGAGTGTATGAGATCAGTTTATTTAAGTCCTTCATTCCTGCTTATCTTCTGATTATCATTTGATTAAGGAATTATTTTTTGTTAAAGCTTTTCCTAAGTGAAGCAACTACTGAAGTCTATATTGCTAAAAGATGCAAAAATTGAACGAGCAGCCTTATTTACTCATGTGATAAAGTGGCCAGTATGTGGTACAGATAATTTCAACTGCCACCCTAAACTGGTTTTAGACCATTTTACTTGTGTATTAAAACATATTATATTGAAACAGGACAAGAGAATAAAATAACTGAGGACTGAGGGGACATACCTATTTTTATTACCAAAAAAGGAAAATGATGCATTTACTGTAGTAAGTTTTTTCTTTTAAAATTTTATCCTTTATTGAGTTGAGAGCCAATAAGTTACAGAAACTGGAGTAGTTTTCATTTCCGTACTGAAGTAGTCAACAAGGTATTTTCTTATTTTTATAAAGACTCAGTAGCACATTAGATCTTGAGAAAGAGTGTGCTGGTCTTTGTTTTTCCATAGAGATTCTTCTTAAAAACGCTACCTTTCTTGCACAGGTTTCCAGGAAACCTCTTCCACATTACTAGCATAGCATTGTGGTTCCCCCCAGGAGGTTCCGAATGCAGCCGTATCAGGTGTCAAGGCACTCAACGTTGTGCAGGTCCATTTGCCCCTAGAGACCCAGCCCACGAGGCCAGCAGAGTGGCTACCACACACTGCAGCCACCCCAAGCCATCCTACCTCGCCACTGCTCTGTGAAGGAAGCCGCGAATCACACTGAAGCTCCATACTGAAGGCAGGGGCAATGATTTCATTTGACAGATGTTAAACCAAATACTTTTGTATTTAATTATGTTAAGAGTTCCAGAAGGTTAAAACCAGAGACAAATGCACAGAACTTCTGTCAATGACAACGAACTGAGGCAGCAACATTGTCATCCCCATGCTTTAAACGATGTCTAAAGCAACTTCCTAAACAAGTACAATTTGGGATACTCATGTAGAACTTACACAGTGATTTTTGTTTGCTTTACCTAATATGAAAGGTTTTCAAACACTTCAGTAACTTACAACTAGTCCCACAGTTGCCATTTTCCCATCTGCTTCTCATAAGCAAATGTTTTGCTTTGTATAGCAATAATAATGTTTTTCCCCCCAAGAACAACGCAATCTAGTTCTCATGATAACACACAAAAGCATTCTAGTCTTGCTCCTCTTCATCCCCATCCTCATCTTCATCCCCTTGATCACCAGATTCAATATCATCTTCATCTTCAACCTGAAATTAAGAAAGATCAGTTGTGAGCAGTAACATCCCTTACTCTGATCCAGCCTTCTGAAAGCAAGACAAATGCTGAGGGAGTGAAAACACGCGTAAAACTAATCTAAAATTAGCATGCTCTATCAATTAGCGCTTAATAAAGGCAACTGTCATCTTGTAAGGTCACACAGTCTCTACTTCTCTGCTAAGGTCAGCTGACTGCTGGGATCAACAGCCTCCGTTCAGCACCATCAGTTCTGCCCTGTACCTTCGAGTGAGCAACTTCACAGGCGCTTTGGTTTCCCATGCAGTTGCATGAACTAAAACTCGCATTCTTCACCAAATAGGCTGAGGAGGAAGACACGTCTGTCCCGTGCTTTGCAATGCCACGAGCGAGGCTGCTCATGTCTCCTAGGGTACCTTCTCCCTATTTAAGTCATTTAAAAGTCAGACTCAAAGATTCCTTGGCTACACTTGCAGTATCTGCACTTGCTACAAGTACTTTCAATACAAATAATGCCTCCGCCCACTGCAGACTCTTTAAAAGCCTCTTCCTGCAGCTGAAGCTAAACCAGACGACTGTTAACTACCAAAATGTAATCCTTCCTTTAAGGACTGAATAACCAACAGAATGCTCCCGATAGGAAACTCGGGCACTAGCCTGGTGTTCAGCCACAATAACTGCAGCACAAGAGCTAGTTATGTCCACCTTACAGTCACACGTCCAGCTAGTCACAAGGATTCTTGAAAGAACTGCCCAGAAGACGAGGCTCCCAGAAGCTGCCGTGACAGTCTGCAGCACTGCATAAGCAGCACACTCAAGCTTTTGAGCTATCACTTGTATTATCTGTGGAACAATCCCTTAGGATTATAACATGGCCATCAACTGTCTAGTAGGCAGCCAGGATAAGCTCCAGCAAGGCCAGGCATGTGGTCAGCTATCATTCCAGACACATACATGACAAGTCGTTCTCCTCGCAGGAGTTTGGCAAATACCACTCAGCATCCCTAGGCTGAACACTCCTTTCAAGAGGCAGTAGTCATCTTTTATTGGTGGCTGCCAATATAAGTTCAAAAAGCAACTCTGGTAGATTCAACAGCCCTCTACTTACAGAAGGACACCTCACCAGACTTACTGCATCAAGTATTGCAATACCCAGACTGCTCAGACCTGCCTTGGACCCGAGAACTCACTTGACCCCTTTTTTTTTTTTTTGCTTACCGGTACACCAAGATCCTTCAATTTGATCTTCAGTGCAGATAGTTTCTGATCCTGGTCAGCCAAAAGCACCAGAAGATCATCCTGTTCTTTCTTTGATTCTGCTACTTCTTGCTGAAGTTTACTTTTTTCATCTTGCAAGATAGCAACTGTACTACTGGATGAATCCAGGTGCTGCTTTAGTGATTCTTTCTCTTCAGAAAGGGCTTTGACTTCACTCTGGAAAAATACCACACCAAGTTACACCATAAGCATAGGAACAGCTGAAGCTTTGTTTCCTACAAACACATTCCATAGACTACCTGTAACAGCTCCAACCTCACCAAGTGCCCTGTGGCCTTGCTCCCATACACTCCCTTACCCAAACTCCCCTTATTACCAACCAGCAGTTAGGTAGGTACAAGTCTTAACAGTGGCTACCTTCCTCCCAGTGAAACTGGATTGTCCACGTCAGTAAAGCTTATTTCCTAGACTGTCCATACGAACTCTTTAAAGGCAGGCAAGGCCAACATTTCCCAAGTGAAAAAAATGAACGGGACACATCCAGCTTCCCCTACATAGCCTGAAACACTGAAGATGCTGAGGAAACAAACCCCTTCCACCCAAAGCCTTTCCTATCATAGAAGTCCTCCTAAATGAAGGCTGAGTATTAAGTGACTTGGCTTGGTGTTCACCCACTACCAACCTTCAATTCTCTTATTTCTTGCTGAAGTCGTCCCTCCAATTCAGAGTTGTTTGCTGCTGTTGCACCACTGTCTCCAAACACAGGATCCGCAGTTGTATTCTGTGGACAAGAACTTCAGCATCAGAGCACTGAATGCCTCACAAACAAAGACAGCAAGCTAAAACTTTATACAGTCAGTTGTAGGAGTTTAAAAGCATATTTTCTTCTTTACACCATAGCCAAGGCGTGGTAGTTATGCACATCCTGCGATGCAAGGTGTCAGGAAACAGATCTGTGCTTGCTGGGGTCTCAATGAACACATGTGCAAATGCACACAAGAACGATAACTCAAGGTGCAACACTTATTTCATAGACCTTGCACTCTTAAGAGACTGTTAGGTTTTTCCTAGGCGGACACTCTATTAGAGGCCAGCCGCTTTCACTCAGACACTTTTTAAGCGCCAAAGATGTTAGTTCAGGTAAATAGCCAAATTGTTTTATGTAACTACTAAAATAGCAACAGTTTAGTCTCAGCCAGCCCTATCCAAAGTTACTATTTCCAAAATGCAGCAGCTGTCTTTTAGCTAAAACTGCAGCATGGCATGAAATCAAGATAATTGCTTCTCCAGTTATACCACATTTAAGCCAAAGCTGTAGGATGGCAATGAGGTGGTCTGCTGACAACTGGTGGCAGCACAAAACACTTGAATGTGCCCCTGCCTCATGAGCACACATGGCCAATACACATGCAATGGCATCTTCTATCAGAGCAGCTGAGGCCTGACAGTGGAAGCGTTAAAAGCCTTGCTCTCTCAGATGATCTGTATGGTAAATTAAACACTTGATATTTTCCCTGCACAGGTCCTCTTTCTTGCAATGCCAAAATTAGAATTTGGTGCACAACTTAGAACAAACCAGCCAGAAGCAAGAGTTGAAGCAAGACCAGCTACTGCAGACCAGCTACCCCGTTTTCATTATAGCACAGTTGTCAAGCAGGGCACACAGGAGCTACCCTCATTCGGCTTGAGCACCCAACATCATATTGTCATTGTTTCAATCACTCATGGGGCCCATGCTCCTCCAGCTTTATCTGTTAGCACTGCTGTGGAAGCATCTGTAACATTTTCATGAAACCTCAATGTTTAAGTTCTCTAGCTCAACATTCACTTTCTAATGCCATTAGCTTGTTTTGAGGACACAATCACATTTATTTAGCTATTCTACAAGACTTTATTGGGTAACCTTTTCAATACACACCTAAAATAAGCTCTGAAACATTTTGGAGGTCTGCACAGGCAGATGCACCTACAATTTGCCATTCAACTGTATGTCAACTTTGAAATTAGTATCCTCAACTGTTTGTAAGAATAGTGATCACTCTGATGTATATATCATATCATATCATGCCTTTGTGTCTCAAAAGACTATTTCCTTTGATTACGGTATAAGCTTAAAACACTGAGTGGTTGCTATTCCTTTGTTTAAAAACACCAAGGACCAATGGCCTCACGCAGCACTAAGTTGACTGTAAGTCCCCTCTTTCCTCATGAAGGATTTGTCTAGGTAGCACATTAGTTCATTTAAAACACTGTTGGAATCAATTGCTAATGTGTATTCTTAAAACAAGCTTGGTTTAGGACAATAGCTACAGACAGCATAAGCAGTAAAGCAAAGTCTTCAAGATTTAGACCCCAGAAAGAAAAAAAGAAACTTTTTCACTAGTACCATTACTTGTAGCTTTTGATTCTCAATCTGAAGCTTAGAGATTTCTGTAGACTGTAGTTGTATCTGACTCCTGAGCATTTCTAATTCCTTTGGGAAACAAAGACAAAAATCATACTTTTAACTTAATTTGATAAAGCAAGGTAGTTACTCACGTTGAATTTTCTGAAGTTCAATGCCACCAGACTCTTTCATAGTAGCATACATGAGAAGAAAGCTGCACATCTCCCTCACAATGAGAGCACAGCAACTATTTCTGTGCAAGACCAAACTAGTCAGCAACACACACCATTTTCCACCCTACTCTTACGAACACTTCTGTGTGGAATGCCCAACCAAGGCACCTGTCTGAGTCTCAGTTGTGTTTAAAAAGGTGCTTCACACCACTAGCACTCCCATTAGCATCCTCTACATGTTAGCATTCTTGGTGCAGAAGCCCATTATGACTTACCCATCCAGGCATTATTAGGTTTTTTTTTGATCAGAGAAACTTCTGCTAGGTATTTTTTTGAGCAACAGCTGCCTTAAATTACTGACTCTGGCGATATTTAAACACTTACTCAATATCGTACGTCTAATAACTGGAAGCTTTTGTATCAACATTTCAAGATCTGTTTGGCAATGGACAACCAGATAGATTGCAAGTCTGAAGAGTCAGTTTAAATGTCTTCTGCTGGCTCAAACCTGCTTAGCAAAACCAACTGATCCATTTTTGGATGCATAATCTTGATGCTCTAAGATTAGTACCATCATCACATATCAGTACACCATTGAAAACATCAATGTGCTCAGTAATCGATGCTCCTCCCTGAAGTTGGACAAAGCTCCCTTCCCATCCTGAGCTACCACTGTTCACTGCAGCTTTGCTGAAAACCGTAAATTCACCTTCTGTAGTTCGTTATTGTGCTCCAAGCCACCAGATTTGCTGGTCTGTGAAGACTGGTCTGTTGTTCCCATTTCCAGCTGTGAAGACTTCTGTAACAGCAATAGGAAAATCAGCCATAAAACTATACAGACTAAATATAGTCACATTGTCAGAACACAAAGCAAAACTGTGTTAGCATGATCAAAGTTCCCAGCAGGGAAGGTGCAGACAAGCTAGGAAATGCACAAAGTTCTCCAGTTACACGAGAGCAGCTGGATGGTCTCCTCTAAGGTCGATGCAAAAGCCTCTTTCACCAATTGAAATGCAAAAGACATGCACAAAATATATAAAGCACACGTCATCCAGCACTTTGACAAGCAAGCCACCATAAATGTCTGAGGCATTACCCCCACTAATGTCCTAAGAAACACCTACCATTTTTTCCCCACCCAAATCATGCTAACACACTGATTCTACAGTGCAACAGGTCAGCTGCACAAATGACTCTTGGGAACAGCGTGAAGCAGAAAAGGCTCTGCTCAAGCCATCTCCCACCATATTTCCTATTATCAGCATGCAATCAGTTACAATTGCTTGACTGCCATCATTACCAGGACTTCCACAGCTTAAGGCAAATACCATTTGAAAACAGGAATTAGAAGCTGCATCAAGTTCTGCTGAGATAGTCAGCGCTTACCAATTTTTCAATCACAGAATCCTTTTCCCTTATCTGCCCTTGCAGCAATTCATGCTTGTTTTTCCATTCTTCCAACTCCTCTTTCAATTTGCTCACTTCTTCCACCTGAATGCCATTCATCTGAAACGTATCACTGTGGGAATTATGATGCTGAGTGTCCTTTCCTAAAAGACAGTTAATAACCAAGGTCACAAACACCAACATCATTTTCAAGTTAGCTTCAAACACACCAGTTAAAGTATTTATTGCCTGCCCTCCTCCTACCCTGCAGGGCAATACAAGCCATTCTAACTCAAGAAGCAAAGCAGAGTATGTAAGAAATCTCTATAAAAAGCTGAATAAAGAGCTGTAATTTGCCATTCTTTCAAGTACGTATTTGTGGCTGCACCAGTCATTCAGTTAATCCAAAAACATTAATAGAGAAACCATTCTAGAGAGGACATGTGTTTCCTTACATCTTTTTAGTCGTCAGTAATCCTGAAGGCAGAATTACTTTTTGAAATCATGTCATACCCAGCTTATCAGGCATCTTGACCTTGGAATAAGTTGAATATACTGTCCTGATTTAAGCATTCAGTTGGCAATCTCTATAGTGACAGTCATAGGCCTCATCTTGCACATCTGCCGTACCACAATTCTTATCTAATTCATGCTTTCATTCACAGACCCAAATTTCGGCACACACCGTGGCCCATCTGTTCGTGTTCTAAGTCTGAACAGGCAGTGACTATTTTGGACTAACTGAAGAAACAGGTGTAGCAAGCCTCTACCAGCAGCCCCCTGGTAGCCAACAGCTCCTACAGCAAGCTTCAGCTTTTACCCCTCACCAGGCACACCTGCAGGAAAGTAGCTAAGGTAGCAGCAAGGGAGGGCTTTGCTTTTCACCGTGGGCAAAGCAATACCAGGATCGGGTCTATTGCTTATCCCAGTACTTCCATGTGTCCAGGTGAACTGTCTGACCTACGGCAGTCGTCTTCAGGTGCTTGTTTTCCCCATGAGTAGGCTTATATGGCAGACAGGCCCTAGCTCAAGTGCTCAAATGCATCTTGCATTAAACAGTACTACGACTTCAGGGGACCCAAGACATAAGCACAAAGCAAGAACAAATTATATCTCATTCACATTTTCAGGCTGTCCTCTCAGTTCTCACTGTGCTTGCTTCTGTGAGTTCAAAGGCACTTAAAGCAAAACCTAGTATTTTTCGATAATGAAGCAAATCTGATGCTTAAGTGAAATTGTTTGCCATGTTCAACATCAACTTCGACGAAGTGCATTTTATCTCTATGGGAACTTTTCGTATGCTGCAGAACATCTAACAGCATGCCTGAAGTGACAGAAGGTTGTCTGCTGGAGCTGTTCTGTAGTTTGCCGTAAAATCACACATCATCTTTGCACTAGCAAGATTATTTTTTATTATTCTTTCTGAAGCCTACCTAGCTGTACTTTAAGGAGATTATATTGGTCCTTATGCTGTTGGATCTGTGACACTTGCTGTGTAACTGTTGCTTGGAGCTGTTCATTTTGAGATGTTAAAGTGTTAATTCGTTGTTTTAATTCTTCAAGCTCCTGGTCCTGTGAAAGGGAAAAAGGCACTTAGAGTAATAACACTTCTGAATACAATACTGTCAGGAAGGCAAATAAAGATGGAAGGACCTTAACTCCATTACACACTACTGTCAGTGCTACCTGTGACAGATCAGCAGAAGAGCCTCATGCAAACCTAGATACCTGTTCCTAGGAAAAAACCCTGGGTAAGACAGAAGCAGCTTGTCACACCAGACCAATGCCTTCCGAATCTTTTGGAGACCTCCAGCATCCCTACATCAAGGACAGCAGGAAAAAAGGAAATGTATGAAATCTGATGATTGCAATTTTTCACCATCACACTGAATGAAGACTACATGCATTTGGTTCGCTTCAAGAGCCTTTAGAGAAGTCGTGGTAATTGCAGTTATCACGTGTTCAATAAAGCCTCACTGGCAGTTCAAAAGCGCCCCTTAATTCCAGATGTACCACTGTATTCTGTGTCCATTCCAGATGCCTGAACTAAGTCCACCTGCTTCAGTTCCAGCTGTGGCAACAAAACCAATGAACTACCATTGGAAAAAAAAATTGAGCCCAACCACAGAAGGTACACCCAAACTTCAGTGACCACCTTCATTTCTTCATTCAGCCACATTTCATCTGTCATCTTTTCAAAGGTGACAGCTCAGAACTAAGCCCTCTTTGCCAAGGGCTGCGAGTAGTCCAGTAAGACATTTGAAAAGAAACACTGAAACACAGGAAAGAGTAGACGTACCCCCAAAAAAGAATTCAGCTTAACCAATATTCTCAACACCGACGTGTCAGTTCAACCAGAACTTGGCTGAAGTATTTTTACACGTGTTTCTGCATTGCTAGATTCCTTGTTACTTGTTTTGGAACATCGGGTATCGAACTGCACAGCGAAAGCCGAAACAAGCAACTCTGGGAGGCACATGCAGAGTGTAACTCCCTCTTACCTGCTCTCTAATGACTTTTTTGTAGTGAGTCACAATGTTGTCATGCTGTTCCAATGTCTTCTTGACCTCCTCCTCCTTTTTATCTTCCTCACTGGACTTGTAAATAGCTTTACTTATGACACCTGTCAAAAACACTTTCTGTCAACTTAAGCCAGTTCACATATTTTTTTGTCCTCAAAACATTCTCACAGCCTCACCCAGTTTAACTGAGTTCACAGCATTAGAAACGCAACCTGCGCTTTAAAAAAAAAAAACCAAACAATTGCCACAAAAGGGTTTGAAGAAAATATGAAACAGCAATTTTTTTTATAGCAAGGTTGGCACACTTACTGCTTTACAGAGTTTCAGAAGAGCAAATGGGTGTTTTTGAGTCTTTCCTATCAGAAAAGGTGTGTTTTACTTGCATTACAGCTCCACTACAACTGTTGCTCAAGAGGCTGTGCAAGTAAGTGAAAGACTTAGGACTGCAAGAGCTACATGCAGATGAAACGTGACTGGGCAGAACCATCTTTACTGTTGCAGCTTCAAGGTTTTTTTGCTTCCCTAAACTGATTTAACGTGGGCAATATTAATAAACAGAATATTAGTTAGATATTGAGCATGATGGCAACCTGCTTCTTGTGAAGAACAAAAAACACTACAAGAAAGTCCCTATCATATTCTAACAAGCCAGGAAATTCAGCATTCATATTTTTTATTAATGAATCACCTAGAAACAGCAAACGCCTATATTGCATACTTCCACAAACCAAGCTTCTGTGAGCATCACATGTGCTCAATACTTTAGTCTCTGCGTGAGCACAGGTAAATACACTTCTTGGCCACAGTATGGGAACTCACAGCACCTGTTAACAATCATTTCACCAAAAAAAATATCCAGTTTTTTTTAGCTAAACTTTCACCTGAAGTTATCTAGTTAGGACAAGCCCCAATTATGGCCTTGTACTCGGAGTATTTTTACTAAATACTTGAACTGCAAGCTTTATCATCACAAGGGTACATTCAGCACATTTGGTAGTTCTGTCATCAGTTCATCACAAAACCTACAGAAATGAGCATACCATCTCACCTTCCAATTCCTTTACAAGCTTGGTAAATTCATGATCAAACATCATGTGGTCTGGGCTAGAAAAACTAGGCTGTGGTTTCTGAGCAGCTCTGGAATAAAGTTCATGTTTGCTAATGAAGCCAAGCTTCTCAATGAAGTTTTCCCTGCCAATCCTCTTCTCAATCAGCTGTTTCAGCTTCTCTCTAAAAGGAAGAGAGAAATCACAGTGCAACACTTGAAAAGAAATGAACCCATCCTTCCCTCAATGTGGTTTTTGCAGTTACAACTCTGATTATCTCTCTCAAGTCTTCACTACACTAGGTGCTTTGTATTGAAGCACCGATTTTTCAGTTGCTACCGACATCTGTTCTGAGCCCCGGAACACACAGGTTAGGAGGATGTATGCAAAGCAACTACCTGCTTTGCCTCGCTAGAGATGGGTCAGTTATTTTGCATCCCGTAAGGAACACGCATACAAAACATTCGGTCAAATATTCTCAACTGCACCGCCTCAGGTAAAAGCCTCTTAAATGATCACCTGCCATTCGCAGAACCTTTCCCTAGAGTTCTTACTTCTACATCATACTTACTTCCTATAATTTTCAAGAGAATTGTCATTGTAGTAGATGGAAATGCCAAGCAAAAGTGCACACAGGCCTTGGACGAGCTGCTCCTCTTCTCCAAGGTTTTCAGCTATCTGCCCTGTGAGCTAGAGCTTTTGTTAAGGATATTAGAGATATTTCATAAGCACAACACATATAACATACTTCTCCCTGTATGAATTCCCAGTTGAAATTATTTTCACATGTAAAACCAAGCTTGATTAGGATGCAGGCAAAAAGAGCTGACAAAACCCTCGCAGAGCTAGCTCCCGTTTTGAAGAACGTGAGTAATCAGTTGTTTCCCCTTAAATTTCTTTTCACAGTAACTGTCTGCTTAGCCAAAGAGATTCAGTTGTTCCAAAACAGACTTTCAGTTTAGATAAGGTGACACTTTAGCCTTGTGTACTTCAGTCAAATTTTTTGCTGAAAAGCAAGCATAGGAATAAGCTTCAGCAGAAGTAGGAAGCACTCTTCCTACCTCTCGGGTATAAGCATAAGTCACTAAAAATATCAACGGGCTCGTTGGAAGAAAAAATACACTTGGCTGGCAGAATGACATAGCTTTCCGCCGTACTTCCAATTTACATGCACACCTTATAGACAGGTCAGCATACACAGAGCACTGTCAACAAAAGGCTGGTTTTATCTTTTGCCCCAGCACATTTACTTTCACATCATGCAGTATCCCTGCAGTCTCATCTAGGTAGCCCTTTACCTTGAACGTGAATAATCCAAGTAATTTCTAGGCAAGCAGTTCTACTTTGCAAGCAGGTCAAGGATACAAAAGGTATATTGGCTGGATTGTGAAGGAAGTGGGTGACAGCAATCGAGCAGTTGCTTAGCCAAGTGCAAAGCAATATCAGTAGTCCGACCCTGGTCTGTACTTTGCTGCCCTGAAAAAAACCAAACCTCCCCGTTGTTATCTTTCCACAGTGCAGGACTAGAATACCAGAAAAAGCTGTACTGATTCAGAACTCACCCCTTTCACCTCATCATTTTAAAAACAAGTCACATCTTGCAAAATACCCATTCATTAGTTATACTGAACACAGCTTTAGTGCTTTGATGAAAGGAGTATTAAACCATTCATATTTATCTGTTTCCAGAGCAAAACAACAGGCAACACCAATGCTAAATATGCAAATTAGCACCAATATAAAATCATAACAAATTAGTTCTGCATTGATAATTAATGCTAGGGCAAAGTGAAGGAACATACACACAACCCCTGTAAAGAAGGAACAAGGTGTAAATTAAGTCAGGTAAGGACTCCCTATAGCAAGAGATGCATCACTAAGACTTCCCCTGCTGACTAAAAATCGCCCTATGTTCCTAGCATTATTTTCCAAGTAAATGAAGGCAACATCAGAGTGGCTTTTGGTTCAGACAATATGTACATTAAGCCAGCAGAGGAATGCTAACTGCAGTATTTTTTTGTTAACTAGGGAAAATCAGTTTTCATCTGCAAATTGACTGTCTTCTGGATTCTGTCTCCCTTGTCTTTGTTGCAGATATTGTGAGCACAACAGTGTTAAGACAGGCATACATCTCTTCCAGCAGTCAACGTTCAAAAGGCAACCAAGAAAAATGTTCCCTGCATTGAAAACTAAACTTCATACAAGCACCTAATAAATTGGGAAGCTGAAGCCAAGTCTCGCTGTCAAGAGGAGGATATCGTCAAAAAAGGGGCAAGAAAATACGCTGGAACAAGTGGTCACAGGGAGCAGGACAGTAGCAATGGAGAGAAGTAAAACAAAGTCTGTGCTTGAGTCACTGAACTTCCATCCTTGCCTCTGATGACCCCTATGCCTTAGAGCTGAAGACAGTGTTGTTTTTAACTTTCGCTAAGCATTTAAAAAAAAGCCCCCCAAGGTCTTTGAATAAGCCAGTTTGCCCATCAAAACAGCCAGTAAGCAGCAGCCTGGCAAGAAGCTCTTCTGTAGCAGTCTCCCCACTACCCAACTGCCACTGTAGACCAGAACATAGACAGGAACTGAGTCTAGCAACTCCGGAAGGAAATACCAAGCTCAGAAGGGGCTGCCTTGAAGGACTTCCTTCTGAGGTGCTGTGATTTGCTGCAGGGTATCACCATCACCAATACGAAACCGTCTCCATAAAGGAGAACACAGACTACAGATACCAAGACTGCACACATAGGACAGTACACCTGGCCCTTTTTCATCGTTATCTTCATCATTACTTCCAGAAACCCAAGTGAACAATGTCAGAACAGCAGAGAACACAGCCATCACCTCTAACTGCACAGCACCCGCCTGTTGTGTTTCACTGTGAGTACTCCATATCCTACCAGCAATCATAGTTTAGTCTTTGCTATAGGTTTGTCTGCAGCTTTGTGGTGACCCTGTCATGCTACTCCATTAACACACATTATCTTCCTTGCTGTTACCCTTCTAGCTGAAGGCCACCACTGGTTTCCTCTGACCTAGACCTCACTGTGAGTTGCCTAGTCCTCAAAGTCAGTTCTCCTCTTGCCCTCTCCTGGCATCTGGACTGGCTCATTTAGCTTTCCCAGTCACCACTGTGCATTTCCCACACCCACCCTGCACTTGGTAATTAGTTTGACTTACATGAAACACAACACTTCTCAGATCTCTGCTCATGAGGTGACATTTATTTCCAAGACAGCCTAATGACAAGACATGTTTAAGAGATATTGATTACATATAGTGGGTTTACCCACAGAAGCAAGACAGGATGCCCAAAGAGCCATCTCACCACTTTTTATTACCTACTAGGTAAGGCTAAGAGCTGTGTTCACACTCCAGTCTTCAGGTAAAGCATGAATTAAGACACAAGGTGACAAATCCTAAGTCTTTTAAGGTCATACAGAAAATCATCTGCCACACCACATTGGTGTGGTGAACTACAATAGAATTGCCTTGTGAAGCAGCTTAGCTGAAGAACCTGCTGACCACACAGGTCCTTCTTGTTATACTGAAGCATCTAGACAGGCTATTTGCTACCTCATAAGCCATCTCACAGAACTACAGGACCATGTAGGTTAAAAGTGACCCTGAAAATCATGTAGACTGTACACTGCTTTAGCACAAGAGTGCTGTAAAAGCACCAATTCTGCCCAAATTACTTCCAGATTAGATGCAGTAACAGCCTCATGACACCGCCAACTGTGTAGCTTACCTGCCCCAGAAACCGCTTTGAGGTAACATGACCCTAACGCAGCAGTGCTGAAGGATGGAGCATCCTTGCATCCACCAGACAGATGAAGCGTCTGCCCTCCGCTCCTGCAATGTGTCCTCACCTGTAGGTACCATTATGCAACGGACCGGGAAACTGCCCTTCTTCCCCACTCATTGCTCCTCACACCTCAGACCGCTTCAAAACTGCCAGCAATACCATTTCCACACTAAAGGGAGAGCTGTGCCCCTCCCTATGCTCCTCCTTAAAGCCTCTAGCAAACTTGAGAACAGACCACTCGGCTTGACCAACTCCACCAAGCTCCTATTTCTACAAGTGCCAAACTTGGCTACACTTGACCAGTTTAATTGCTGACAGTCTGCATTTATTCCCCCAGTAACCACCCACACAACACTGCTTTCACCCTTCTGGAATAGACCAAAGTTACTTGGAGCTACCAGAATCACACCGAGGAAGTTGAAAGTTCAGACTGAATAATTACCGAGTAAATGGCTATGACACCCATCATCCATGCGAAGACATCAGTCATGCCAACATACTGCTTGTCAAAAGATTGAGTCAATTCTCCCGTAACTGAGCAAAAAACCAAAACACTTGCTTCAAGCAGAACAAGCAAGTAACACGAGAAACCCTTTCCCCCTCACATCTACAGATACTGGCTCTTATCGTCCCAACACTATTAGCCAGTTCGTACACACTGGGAATAACCACTCTAACTGGCAGTCTTGCCCTACAGCACATTGGCACACCGTGTGCTTCTCAAGAGAACACTAGTAGAAGCATCGCTTATCTTGTCAGAAACAATATAACTTTTGTTTGTGTGACCTGGCATTTACAGCACATGTTATCTGCTGGAAGCAGTCACAAACCACATTTGTTCTCAAGCGCTGCACGCTATTCTGAGGTCAGATTCACATGGTTCTGCCTACGAATTTCCACACAGTCCAAAACATCCTCTCTAAAAAAAGAGAAAAAGCCCCACCCAGCTCTTTTCTAGACATACCATGATAACGCCTGCTGCGATAGGTGACAGCTCTCCATGGCTGCTGTTCTACATTTCAGGGCTGGTAACAATACCACACCCCCCTCAGGACAACTGTGATAGACATGGTAAATAAAGCAGACAATTCCACAGCAGCAGCGATATTTCAGAATTATTTTTTCTGCTGCTGCTAACTAACTTAGCAGTGCTTTAAGTAACAGCCTGCAAGTCAAACAACTCTCTTCAGGGGTCATTTGCTAGTAATGTGATCCCTGCTATTCACAACTGGTAGCTCCAAGGTTAAAACTTTTGCTGTTAAATAGGACATACAGAGTGGCCGGAAGGCAGGTTAAACAGTTTTTTCAGCAGCCAGAAATCAGCAGCATGTTCCCACTTCAGATTGTACCAGCTGTTTTCTACAGACCAGTCTGAGAAAACAGCATTTCCAACAGTTAATTTTTCTTACAAGGAAGCACATCTGTTAGGTGAACAGATGGTGAATGAGTCCGCCCCACTGAAAAGAAAGCACCCATGCTACCCAAGATCTTTACCCTTTAGTTTTGTGGAGCACCCCCAGAGAATTCCCTGGAGACACAGAAAGAGCTTGTTATGCTAGGAGAACACCCAAAACCAACTGCAACACAAAGCTGTAAGTGGAAACACATCAAAAAGCAGTTAGAGAAAACCTCCCCAGCAAAACCCAAGACAAGAGGAAAAGGCCTGCTTTGGCAAGAAAATGCCGAAGCTGTGCCAAAAAATACATACCCGTCTGTCGATCTTATCACCCTGCAAGTTACACACATATTACTTGAGAACCTTGAAGTGGAACACATACCAGAAACACCCCCCCAAAGTTTGAGTCCCTTGTATCATTTAAGGCTGAAGAGCCACCGGCAGTTCTAGTGACTCAAATTTACCTTAGACAAAAGCACCAGGAAAGGCTAAAAAGGAATGCTGTCTTTTTATTCAGGTACAGCAAATAAAAAAGTCACATGAACAAATTCAAAATTTCTGCCATTAGTCTCAATTGCAGAAAAGCCTAATTGCTGCCAGTTAACTAGCTCATTATTACATCCATTTGGGGAAAAAGTATGCGTAACAAATGTCACAAGAAAGCTGGGCAAGGAGGTGGAGTTCACTCACTTGTCATTTGCAAAGCCAGGTGTTAACATGTTGAATAAGTTCAAAAAAGTTTAGCAAAACCAATAACAATCAAAACATGAGAGCCTGGTATTTTCAAGATGTTTCAAGTTATCAGTTACAGGTTAAATATTAACCAGGCACTTCTTCGGCAACAAAACATGACTGGGGATCCTGCCAGTTTGCCTCGTCTTTTAAACTAAGGTTAAGCTCTAGATGCTTTAGGACCCTCTGCCTACTTAGAGTAGACAACATCAAGCAGCAATCGCTGATGAAAAAAAGATTTGCTGCTTTTCTCCTCCCCCTGATGTGTACAGTACTTAAAGCAAAGCTTAAAAACAGTTGGCGCAAGAGAATCCTCCTCCTCTTTAAGGTAGCACTCAACATCTTCCTGCAGCGCACCTGCACCAGAGCAGCATTCTTCCTGGATAACCGCAGTTTTAACCCAAAGCGGGAAGCAGGCGGTGCCGTACCTGCGAGAGGATGTTGGTGCACTGCTGCAGCAGCGACACTGGTGGGTTGCCGATGCTCGTCGCTAGCTGAACTCTCAGGAGCTGTTCTTTCAGAGTGGCGTTTTCTTGCAATGCGTGGGCCAGGGCCACAGCGGCACACCAGTTCGAGAGAGAGTCCGTGGAAAAGAGGCCCCCACAAAGCAGCTGACCAGCTGAGACAGAGTTACCTGTAGCTACCAGAATGGCCAAGAGGTACAAGTGAGATTAAAACTAGCCACTAAACCGGCAAAGTGTTGAAGACATCCATATATAGTTAAAACCCAGAAAAATAAAACTAGTCAAGTTTTAGAGAAGTCATAAGCCAAATCATCTGGCTTGGATCAGACACTTCATGGCAGGTAAATATAATTTTACAAAAGACATCAGTCGATGCATTAAACATTTGTGCTAGTTCACAACTCACTGCAGACACGTCCGCTTTGCGTACCGTCAATAGTAGATGGCAGAAGCGTTGAAACGATTTCTCCTTGTCCTTTTTGGTTTTTGTATAAAAAGCACTGGAAACAATAGAGAACAGCACAACGTAGCACAAAAGGCTGCCTTTCGTTTACCATAGACATCAGAAGTACTACAATTGCAGGCCTGTTTGGAAAGGAGAGAGATAAATCATTAGGACAAAGTTGTGAATTAAGACAACCACAGATACACAATATGGAGTGTATGCTGCAGGTAAAGAGAGAGACTTTTGCCTACTCCATCTATTACCATTTCAAACATTTGAGTAAAACCTTTGATTTTAATCCCAGAGTTTTTCAGTTACTTAAAACACAAACCAGCAGGTTCATTATACATGACTGCAATGAGCTAGTGCTCCTCCGCAACATTTTCATTGCGTCCCCTTCTGCTCCCTGCAAGCTTCAGTAATACTGTACAAGATGCTTCATGAGGCCGCTAGCAACTTGTAATACAGAAAGCTCTTTGTCTGTCCTCACCCTCATATTCAAACATTTAGATAAAGATCTCATTAAGCTAACACTTGCTGTTCCCCAGTCTGATTAAATATCAATTACCTGCCAATTCTCCTAGCCTCTAAATCCTTTTCTAGACTGTCCTCTGGCTGACAGGGGCAGCCCGTCCCAATCTAGGAATTTCTCAACTATTGCTCATTTGCTTTTCAGGTACCACATAACTAAATCAGTTCTAGGCCTCATCTCTGTGGAAACACACCTGACACCTTCCTGCTGTACCTAATAGACCCAATGTGAACTTGAAGCTGTTGCTCTGCATCACAATTCCAAACTCTGAATTTAAACAGTCCTTTGGATTAGACTGCCATTGCCCGTACCAATACATCATTACCTAACACCGTTAAACACTTTTTTTCCTCTACCTTGGTGGATTAGAAGGTGCATTTACAGAGGCAAAGTAGTCTTGATTCATCTGGCATCCTCGAATGACCTCTGATACAGTATTAATGGTCTACAGAAAGGGCAGAGAAAAAAATTACATATATAGTTAGATGTGAGCCATAATCTACTAACTAGATCACTCGAAATTATTGAAGATTACCCCACCAGCTCGGTATCAAACACACACATACCAAGTCTCAGCATAGAGATTTATTCAATAAAACCATTCCAAATGTAATTCTAACAACTAACAGCTGTGAAGCATGCTGAGCCAAGGTTAAGGGGCAGAAAGCTCAGACAGCTCTATCATCTCCAGTTACCTCCAACCTCATATTTTATGTCAGATGAGTTTTGCTATGACAGCCAGTTAAACTGGACATTTTAATAAGTCAAGAGGTGAAACCTTTTATGAGATAAAAGAATTGGAATGGAGGCTGCGCCAGAGGAACCAGTCTACACTCTACCCAAGCACATCATTTTATCACGGGAAAAAACACCTAATCCTACACTGTTGACAGGGCTTTCTAGAAGAAATCCCTCATCATTGGTAATCTGCCAAGTCAGAATACTTCTAGACTCTCTCAAAAGAGAAAAACAACCACCAAAAAACCCCACCCTCAAAACAGGTGAAAACATTAATCAACTCAGCCACTCTGAGATATGCTGAAATCCAACAGAAAAAAATGAGCAAATCCAAATACTTCCTGGTTGCAGAATATCACTTAAAAGACTATCTTACATTTACATTGCCCACACAGGAAGCTGACATCTCCGGCATCTGAAAAACTTTCTTAGCAAATACTGTAACTTCACTTGGTCTCCGCAGCAACCCGTTATCCCTGTAGACTTCTGATTTCACCCATTTAGTTCCCCCATCTCTACATCTATTTGCTCCCTCTTACTTCTGTCAGGATATCAGCAGGAACTCCAGTTGCCATCAGGATTGTGCAGAGCTGCTCTAACAACCCACAGTGAAACATTGCCTTCTGACAACTGCTGGTAGCACCAGGAGGATTTGTGGGAGACACAAGTACCCGCACAAGCTAGAAAAAAGAAACATTTCCTTGTGAAGAGAGGCTGAGACCTTCTGAAATGCAAAACAAGACAAATTTACCCATTTGAACTTTAGCCACGAAATAGAATTGCTCCTAAAAATGGAGATAGAAGACAACAATTAAACATCACGTTCATCTCATTACTACATATGGCCGTTGGATTTTGAGCTCAGTGAAACCTTCTAATATCTTCAAATATCTGACTCCACTGCAAACATTGCGACCAAGTCACGAGAGATCAAGCTGTAACTATTTTATTATTTGGCTCACCATTTGGCAGAACTACATTTCAGAAAGTGAGAATCTACCTTCATCGTTAATGTTCAGCTTCCACACAAAGTGCCACAGAACAGGAAAACCTTATGTCATCTTTTTTGGAGGGGTGAGCAAAGGGCAAGATCCCCAACAATCAATACTTATGAACCCACAGCAAAGGCAGCTCCTGGAGCTCCGTAAACGCACCATAGCCATACGTGAACTCATACAGGAGGTTTCTTCTATAGAACACACCTCATTCTGTACTGAACTGAAATCACTCTCACATCTTAAGTTACAAGAAATTAAGAGATATGCCAGCCATTACAAAGGCACAACTTGGCAACAGTATCTGTGCTGAAAGCAGTAGATCGCATGAATGTTGGTAGCTAATTCTGAGCTCAAAAGAACACATGGATTTCACAGCTGTTATATTACACTTGTTCTTCATTGCAAGAGAGCTGAAAAACTGTTGACATCGTTACTTAGGAGTTAGATGAAGCGTTTTACCTGCAGCATTAGGTGAAGATTCGTTACTTTCTGTGCAGACCACCCACAGTTGTCGTCTCCCACTTCAAACCAAGGCTTCATACGCTGAATGTATGAACCTTCTTTGAAGAAATTCTGATTGGAATTATTATTCTTCAACAAGTTCTGTAATAGGAGGAGACAGTCTTCCACTACTATTCCTGTTGAGACAAAAAAAAATCAAAACATGACACCTGGTAAACTAACTAGCTTCTAATTATGTTCTAGACAGAACAGAGCGCACACTTCTGAACTCTTAATTCTTAACAAACATTAGATTTGGGTCAAGAGCTGTGAATGTCGTGCATGGAAAACCCAAAGGTCATTCTAAATTAGATACATCAGTGTTGATCCAGCGTATTTCCAAGGAAGCCATAATTGCATTTCTTACACAAGTCTGAAGCAAAAACGTTATTTCCAAAAAAGTATACAGTTTGAGTTAACTGGGTAGGAATGGAAGAACTTCAAGTCAAGCCTCAAAACCATTTTGTGTCTTGAAGTATACCTACTTCAGAGTCCGGCTACGCTATCATCTCTTGGTATTGTAAGCACTAAAATGAAGTTCCTCTTAAACTGCATTACAATTCAAATGCAGCAATTCTTACTGGATTACACATTTATTCTCTTTTATCACTAGCTACATCTTCAACTCATTTCAAAGCTACTTTTTGGGTTATTTTGGTGGAGAAGCAATTCTTAGAAATAGCCCTTAAACTCAGCCAATTCCAACTCAACTCTGTGGAGTTGCAACAGTTGGGTTTTTTTTTACCCTCACTGAAAAAGCTAGTGCTTTTCATGATGCTAAATGCTAATCAACTTTGTACTCTCAAGAGAAAATCCTCAGGACACTCAGTCCAGAAGACAATACGAATAAAAGCAGCCTGCTTCTGTACTACTGGGATGCCTCCAAATCTGGACTTGACAGAAAGGATAAAGAGTTATTCCTTGCACTTCAGAAAACAGACAGGCAGTGCCAGACTTGGCAGTGGGAGAACAAAGAGACCAGCTGTCACATTCCCCCCTTCCCACTCCTGCTGCAGAGCCACAGCTAGTAATCCAGCCCTCAGCAGGGCCGCAGACAGGAGGAATGGGCACGTAGGAGGGGGGAAGCAAGAACTCTTAGCACGTAGGAATTTACATACCAAGTCTCCTAGAGTTATTAACTGCCTAAAAATAGCAGCTTTGAATCAAAGGTTAGCTTAATCCTTCCATGCCAACATACCTGGAATAATTCAGCTGGGAGAGATGCATTAACTGCTCCTGCCGCCCACAGAAAGGTCATGGAACAGCAACCTGTCTTGTTACTGAAATAGATCCTGTAGCAAACTACAACTGGTGCTAAACTCATAATGTGTTGCTAATAAAAAAATAAAAAAGCACCTAACTGCTGCATCATTTTTGCTCATTTTTATCCTTCTTTCCCCCTACAACAGGTAAATTATTTGGCAAGGAGCTGACCAGAAAATTTAAGTTATTAGTAAGGCTGAACAAACTCAGGAAGCTGTTACTGCCAGCCACTCCAAACATCCAAGGATCTTGCAGGATGAATGCAGACGCTTAACTCGGTGACAAATGCAGCACACATATCTGGCACTGCCATTCAAAGCATGTACATTCACAGACCTAAGCCAAACAGGAACACACAAACTCATGCACACATGCTCAGAGAAATTAACTGATGCTTTACCTAAATATTTATATCGACTAGTTTTCAAAAGATGCTGGAACCCTGCCTACTTGCTCAATCTGTTTTTCCTTGTTTTGTTACAACCAGGCTGTGTGTTTTGATCCTTCTGCCCACTGATCTAGCTCCAATTACATACTAACATCAGCCTGTAAACATTGTCACCTAATAGTTTGTGCAGAAGCACAGGACTACGAACATCTTAGACTTTTCTGTACCTCCATCGCTGTTTCCCTCTTCTGTTATGATATCCAGAAGTCTCTCAAAGGCATTTTCGAAGGCAACAATCTTCTGTATGGCTGCATTACTTTTTGTCAGTTGCTGTAACAACAAAACTCCCTTGACAGGTCGGGAAGAGAAGAAATTAAACTTAAGTTTTCCTAGAACTCCATTGCTTTTCAGAAGTCACAGCTGTTAGAAGGATGCTCTATCAGCAGCATAATCCTTGGCCAGAATCACAGGACAAAACTGCATGCCCTGCAACTCAGCACATTACCAAAACCCACCACAGACACCACACAACAGTTCCCTCATGCCTCAATGCACTCCAAAATACAAGCCCAGGACTGTTAAAAAGGATGCTAAGTGGCTATACAAAGAAAGAGGGAACTTCTAAAGCACCTTATCACTTTGGTAGTAATTAGAGCGTTTTGGCATCTGATAAGAGAAAGAATTGAAGTGAACCTGACAGAAGGCCAAGAGAAAACCCTAGGAAATACTAGGAAAACCCTACACAAGGGTCAATGCTTGCATTCAATACACAGTAACAGTTTGCCTTTGCTATCGAATTGTGGAGAGACATCCAAAAGCCACCCAACTCAACTGAGGAATGAAATAGTCCCAAATAGCAACCACAATAATTTCTTCACATGTATTTCTTTAATTTAATCCAAATTCTGCACAAGTACTAAGCAATTCAATTGACAGTTACTATTTTTTAAGAGGATAAACTGCCTTTGTTCTGTACTTACATCATTTCGTATAACCTCCCTAGAGTCTGCTAGTAAATCCATGAGTCTGGAAACACCTGCAAGAAATACATTAAAAAAAAGTCTAAAAAAGGTGCAGCTTGCTTATGCTGGAGGTCTTTAAAACACCTTGCTCGAGACTACTCTAGCCCTCTGCCATGATGTTTGCCGAGCCGCCAGCTCCAAGTTTATCAGCAATAAACTCAACCACTTACCCATAGGGCTGACAAGAATTATTTGCTGCACTTGAGGTCCTTGCTGCTTTAAGAGAGATGTGAGTAGTTTGACTCCAGGCCAGCGAACATGGAAATCAAATTCCTGCAAAGATAGAGAGGAGTACAGGAAGTAAAACGTTCCTCAGTATTCAACTTTCTCTTCTAGACACAGTTGTGAATAGACACCAGACAGGTAAGGAATTTCATCTCCTGTCAAATTCTTTTTTTCATCCATGCTATAACAGCACGTGACCAGCAGGTCAAAACACTATCCTGTTGCACCGTTCTTTCTATTTTATTATCAGCAACGTGAACTCCCAGCAGCTTCCTTTCCTCCCTCTCCTCTGGGGTAGCTCTCCAGGCTATTTTTTCTTTGTAAAAACCAGTCAGTCCGATCCTCCAGGGATCGGCCCGTATTACCCAGAAATCCAAGAGGCAAAGAAAAGCAAGCTCTTTTCTTCCTTTTCCCAAACAGTAACAGCGGCTTCTCTCTTAGAATTGGGTCTTGTCAGCAAGAGAAAGCTCAAGAACTAATGAGTCCATGGGCAGGCTTGACCAACCGCAGCAAACCTCTGGGCTCCCCAGGTCAGCTCAAACTCGTTCAGCAGCTGGTGAGTGGACCCACCTCTCAATTAAGTCACCTCACAGAGCTTTCTGTACTTCTAATCCTGCTGGTTTTAAAGCACCAACCTTGAACTAAGCCAGTAGATCACTAATTTGGACAAGCAATCTTATTTTAACACTGTTCCTAGTTACAAGTGAGAACTTAGTGCATATCATCCTTTCTTCAGCACCCCACCTACCGCAGGCACTGGCCAAGATAAACACCTCTGCTCTCCCTGCTGCAAGAGAGTGGCAGTAGCTAATCAGTTTTCTAACCATCTCGCCCAACAAGCTAGATGGTTTATAAAGCTTGTTCTAAAACTGAGCCTGGTACAGGACAAACCCTGAATGGCATGATATTGCTAGCAAAGAGGACACTGAACTAAGGCATCTGGAGAGAAAAACAGAACTTAAACACATCGCGAGCTCCTAGCTCTGCGCAGCACTATATACATTTTTATCAAATGACACCTCTGTGTGCAGTTGCACACCAAGCTAGTTCCAACAGTCACACAGTTCCACCTTTAAGTTTCACCTGTCTTTAGGGCAGATACTTGCTGCCTTGAACTTGCAGATCTCAGGTTTGGATCAATACAATCAACAGAACCCTGCTGCGGAGGAAGGCCCTAGTCTAACTTGTAAGAGATAAATCCATCAAGTATATCTTGGGTTTTCCTAAAATATTTATTGCATTTATGCACCTCAGGAGTATATTTATAAGCCAACCTTTCACACTCACTAAGTAGCTTAACAGGAATGTCAGCCACAAACACAAGTTTCAGAAAGATAATTTTACTAACTTACTAACCGTAGTATACAACACTGTGCTCCTGATCTGCATTTCCATCTACTGAGGCCAAATTCACCACTCCAGGATCAGGCCTCAGATATACTGACAAATGCTTAATACTGCAGAAAACATGACTTAAGTTCCATATGGAAGAGTAAAACATCATCTTTTTACTGAAGATGGACTACAAAGACAAATAAAAGGGTACATGTTGCTCTTTTTCTCTCAAGCACAATCATATTCCTAGTTTGGAAACAAAATTTTTAACAGTTACAAATAAAGAGGAAGTCCTTGAGGATAAAACCATTGGAAAATGAGTTAACCGTACCATGCTGATAGAAAGCAGTCACCCTTCTACTTGAACTTCATCTCAACAGACATTACTATGTCACTATCAGTTAATCATCATCTGAAAAATTATCCTTGCATGAGTGGCAACAGTTGCTGTTTGTGGAGCAGTATTTTCTGTTGTCTCTAATCAAATATCGAAAACCCTTTCTATGTTACCCTGCTTTCAAGGCTACACCTCATCCAGGTCAGAGTCCTCACTCACCTCCAACCCCACATTCACTGTGACTAAGAACACCTCACATATGGCATTGGCTTCACAAGAAAGATGACAACATAGCTTTATCGATTACAATAATCTCCCTGTACGGTGCTACATATCCATCAGTATTCCAGGTTACTGTTACTCACCTCCACAAGAGTCAACAAGAGTGTGACATTTTCTTGCTGTTTAATGAAAATCTCTGTGAACTGACTTCCCAAATTATCAACTTGTTTTGGTAAGTTTTCTTCTGTAACAGTAAAAAACAATGTATTACAACATATAATTGAACGAACTTCAGGTAGTTGTGATTTGTATTCTTACTAAAATAGGGCCATGGGTGACAAAAAGGTTTAGAGCTACTGCTATAATGTTAATTGAATTATTTTCAAAACAACCACTGACACAAGCTTCGCACAGAAGAGAAAACCTACGTTATTCTAAATATAACTTCTGAGAGGTATTTTGTTTTAAAAACAGGAGGGAAGTAAGAATCTACAAAACAAACTCGTTTCACCATTTAAAGAAAAAATATTTCCATTGATCATATCCAACCAGATTCACAGTTCTCACGCCCACTGTTGCCTGTCACAGATATAACCAAGCTCACTCTTAAGTGAGCCGAGAATTCAGAGAGAAAAAGAAAACCCTCCCAGCAGAGGAGGAGCAAAAAGCCTCAAAGTGGCTACTTGCACATGCAGCTAAACTGATCCAGTAGAGAAGCTCCTCATAAGGGCTATTCACCAATGTGCAAAAGCAAAGTACATTTCATACCAAGAAACCGGAAGCAAGCAGTGGGGAATATAAACCATCGAAAGCTAAATGGCTCAAACACCTCTTTTTTTTTTTTGCGCCTTAGCAACAGGAAAGACCTAAACATCAGGAAAGGAGACTAAGTTTGAAACAGATGAGCATCAAAACCTCTCAGTCTTGGAATCTGAATTAATCTCACAGGGGAAATTAAGTGCCCTTCTGTTATTTACTCTTCAGTTGTACAGAACTGGGGTAGTGCATGAATTTCATCTTAGACATATTTCATACATTATTGTTGCACAAACAAAAACCAAATGTAAAAGTAGCCCAGAAAATAACAGAAAACATGCAAACGCCATCTCTGCACCACTGCTGATTTCCAGGCTGAGTGACAATTTACAGAGCTATTCCACAAAACAGTCGTATGTGGGTACCGCTGGTTGGCGTAGTTAAGGAATTTCAGTTCAAAAACTGAGGAAGAGCAATACGAATACAAAGGGAGTTTGACAGGACAGGAAAAGAAGACATTTCTTTCAAGTCCAGCACAGTTCCCAAGACCTCAGCTGTTCAACTGCTTAGCAGTAGCTCAAATCCAGCCCTACTGAACAGGGCTGGAAATTCAGTCGTAGATGACACCAGTGGCCACCCCATGTGAAAGGAGTGTCTCACTGAGTTTGGAAAACAGGTTGGTTCTTCGGTTGTGTTTACTCGAGGCTCCACAGCACAGGAAGCCAATGAAAACAAATTAACTGCTAGGGGAGCAACACACAGGACGCATCCACTCATATCCAACTGCAGCCAAGCACCCCTCTCCCTGTAAAGCTTACTCTCCCCACACATCCCCTAAACAACTTGCTACTTAGCTGCCTTCTCTCTCCACAACCTCAAGGCCCTCCTGTCCCAGAGCATGCTGCCACCTTCGCAGGCTCTCTTCTGTGTTTTTGGCAGTTCAGACAGCCCAAGGCTTCACTGAAGAGCTGCAGCAAAGGCACTGCTGCTCATCTGCTAAATCAGGTTGCCCTACAAATCACACAGATGCACATTCAGCACTGCGACACCATCCCATGCCAGCTGATGAAACCACAGGCAGAGGAACAGCTTGAAGCGTAAAGCACGGAAAATATGTGGTGAAGCCGCTGAATTTCTGACCAAATCCAAAGGTCTGATTTGGTTAAGTGAGGGCAAAACAAGAATTTTTCCTCCTGCTTCAACTGCAGGATTTACAGCCTTACCAAGGAGTCGCTAATAAACCACTAACAACTGAGCAGCTATAAAAAGGGTCAAAGACCACACGTAATCTTCAAACTCTTTACACCTTGTTAGGGGTATGACAAAACAAGAGAAATCAAAGGACTCTACCATAAATATTTGGTGCCAAGAAAACAATTTTAATTCAACCAACTCCGTCAGTTCCAACTGTTGGCGATAGTGATTCACTGAAAGCTATCAGTTTGTAAGATCTAATTTTTAAGGATTTCCAATACAGAAGAGAGGTTTTTGTTTGGCCTTTCAGACATCAGACAGTAGCTGATCATTTCTGTAATTTAGCATAGCTATAACTCCCCCTTGAAGCAGGCTTATCGGTAGGTAGCTTACAAAAGGGAGAGAGAAGCAGCAGCAGCCTGCTGCCAATTTTTAGCTGCAGAAACTATGGAATACTAACAAACGATATCAAAAGGGAGGACAGACTGCGTGCAAAACTAACTCTAGCCCAGGCACGTAGCATCTAGCAGAATACAAGTCCAATAGTGTGCTCTCTGAAGCTGAGGGGCTTATCGAGTCTGGGTCACTCCTGGCTTATACACAAAAAAACCCCAAACCAGGTAAGCCAACTCCACAAAATTTCAATTGCTGCACTTGCTACTGTAGAATAAGGGGCAACTCAGCCGAGAATTGCACACAGATTGCACGCGCTGTAGCTTGCTGCAAACCGAGTGAAGCCCATAGACCTGAACTTGGTCTTTTTAGAAGGCGCTTAAGTCAAAATAATTTGCTTTGAATTTTCCATGAGCTGTGACTGAACATCTTGTCCTTTACCCAAACTCAGCTACAAATATTAAGTGTTTGAACTATGAATTCCTCCTAATCCCAACTCTTGTCCTTGCACAGTTCTGGGTTCTAAGGCAAAACCTGAACAGTACACAAAAACTTTTAAGAGGCTGTGTAAGTTATTTATTCCAAAAGCTTCGCTCTAGTTCAAGATTTTTAGGATTCTTCTATAAAAGGGCAAAATTAAAGTTGTCTTTTTTTCCTCTCTCAGCTCGTGCTTTTTCCTATCAGTATTTTATGTACTAAATTTAAAAAAAAAAGAGGGGAGCTGGACAGAAAGAAAGAGACAAAGTGAAACTGCATCTTCTACTTAAGTGGAGACACCACAGATCTTGCAATCAGACTTCTGCCCATAACCCCTCTTTAAATCTACACATTCACAGGGCTCAAATAAAGCAAACTACTTCATCTATTAAGTTTAGCTCTTAGTGATTCACTAACAATCAGCACTGTAACCTACAATTTAATCTTAAAATTAACAGATTAAGAGCATTTTGATAAAACCAGTCTAAAAAAGAACATAAAAAAGTGTTAGTGGTAACTTACGGTAGAAGTTAACACTGTATTTTAACATGCATTGCTTAAAAGAGACACTGTGAAGGCTGCCTATGTGCAGCGCATGCATTTGTGTCGAAATTCAGAGCTTCTTGGAAACAGAAACTGTGTTCGCAAACTTTTGCCCATTAAAATCCTACCATTTCTGAAGCTGCACAGTTTCGTGACATCCTAAACCACATTTTATCATTATTACAATCTCTGGAGATCTGCTGGCATTTAGCATGCCCAAATCACATGAGATATAAAATTGGGAAGGTGCTTCAGCTCCAAAGAAAACAAATAGATCAGAAAGGAAAAAGCTTTCACTGAGCTCCAACGCAAGTCTTCACAGTGTCCTTTTTAAACAGCAGCAAGTGTTATGGGTGTGAGTAGCAACTAGGCCTAAAACAAAGTGCCATATTTATATAAGTAAAGGTTCTTTTACCTTCAGAATCATCTGTCAATGCAGACGAAAGAAAAAGAAAGAAGAGAATGGTTTACAAGTTTACAAGTGAAATAGCACAACCAATAAGCTCAGAGTTTCAAAGCAGCCATCCTAGCTTTCTGCAGCAGCAATTACTCCTTCAGGTAATTCTTGGGGAAGTGGCCAAACTAAACAGCCCCATACTCTTCCAACACAGGTGATCGCACATACATAACTCAAGTTAGTCAATTCTTTGCTCTTCGTAAGAGACTGCTTGTAACATTGTCGTCAAGTACATGATCAAGGGCACTACCGTGAGCCATTCACCAGCACTGTGAAACTCTGATCTTGTTCAAAACCTCTTCCAAGATCAGGCAGCTGGATGAACAGGGAAAAGAAGGGCAAGTAAGCAAAGCGACAATTGGAGAGATGGTTAGGAATATCAGAGAGGGATCTCAGCTTGCAAGTCTCTTGCAGCTACATAAGATGAGACAGTTCTTGGCAGAAGGCACTGTGAAGGGACATACTGCACAACGTAATGCCAACATACTGGCAGAAACCTCTTCATATCGGAGAATCCTCAGCTACTTTCCATAAGGTTATTCAATCACTTAAGGAGCCTTTGAAGAAATACCTTGGGTTAAATACTGCAGACAAGAGACTTCAGCTCAAACAGCAGTATCACCTCACATTTAGCCCATTCACAGGAGCGTTCACACTCCACTACATGTAATGGAAACTGAAAAATGAGATCCAAGTGCTCTCAAGGACTAGAAAGACTCTTGAGGTCCATAGCAAAGGCAGGGTGTTATGAACCCACAGACATTCAGTCATTTTAAGTGTAGCCTTCTGCTCACTCCGTATTCATGCTTGCCCAAGAAGTCTGACTGGGTTTTTTCGGACAAGCTGGTATGATAGATTTAGGTGTTATTTCACCCAAAAGCAGAGTAGATATCCTACGAGCCTTTTTTTGTTATTGATGCTTTCCTCCTAAAACCTTGGAAAGCAGAATACAGCCATTCGGCTTAGATTACTAGTTTAAACAGTGATCAAGCCAAGACCTGATTTGCAAATAGGAACAGAAGTGGTTTTCCAAACAACACGTGCAACAAGGCACAAGTGATGCATCAGAAAGGTCAACTGAATCCCACAGCTGGCTCTACTACCTGTTTCAGTTTAACAGCTAGTGACCCTTCTGGCAGAGTCACCTACTCAGCAGTTGCCTGCATGACTCTCACTAGTACCTGGTCTCTGCTCTCCCCAGTGATGGTGATGAGACCAAGTGCACACAGGCTCAGCATCTGACAGACATCGCTCTGACTGAGGCCTCCTTCCAAGCTAGCACTTGCACAGCACTCAGCCAGATCCCATCCCCATTCTCTAAACGCATCCTTGATGCTAGAAACAGGCAAACTTGGGCTGCCCTGCTCTCTGCACCATTCACCCTCTAAGAGCCTGCAATGGTTATAATCCACAGCTGTTTTACTGGTCAGAAGCATCCGGCTCTTCTTCAGTCTGGGCACTCAGCTCCTATTCATGTATTGAGTTTTAACAACATTCTCCTTGTCCAAGCCTAATTTGGGTTACTGCTCTCACTTTCTTCAGCATGCTGATGTTTCTGTGAAATATGGGGCTATTTTGAAAAGCTGCAACCATTTCATTGGTCTTTGAGACAAGTTTTGACGGCCTATCAAGGCAGGCCTTCAAAAATAAAGGCAGGAGGGACAGGGAGTTTCACAGCCTAGCTTTATAGTGTCTACTTTTACATCTAACTCTCTTGGGATGGACAGGCAGAGTCTTTCTAAAATGCTACAGCGGGGCTGGGAAAAAGTTTTTACGCTTACATGTAGCCACTTTATCAGATACCTGAGATTTCTCTCTCTCTCAATATCCTTGTTAAATCATCAGATAATAGTGTCCCATTTGACAGTAACAGCCATAACTGTCCTTTCCCCGTAGCATGACTCCGTTCTTGGTTTACGTACTAGAACAAACCAATGAATTTTCCCATTCCAACCTGGCTGCTGTTCACAGAACACAGTTTTATAAATTAAGTAAGCAAGATATCCAGTATTATTTTAATGCAAACTGCAGGCAACAAGATTTTTAGCATTGTCCTAACAGCTACACAATAACAAAGCAAGTCTCAGCATTAGTAAATCAGAGTATTATGGTTTATCATTTCAACAAAACCACCAAGGAAAGCACCCCCACAGTTAATACAACTATTACTACCAAGTGCTTACCTTGCTCCTCCTCTTCTAGGTCATTCGATATTACATTGTAGAGAGTGTCCAAGGCATAGCCAATTATTTCAGAATCTGAACTGCAAATGAAAGAACCACTTTTCTTTAATGACTTATTTCCAACTACTCTTACAACATTGTTTTTCTGCACAGGCAATTCCCTGTACAGCATTAGGTACAGTGAGAGGACTGATGTTGACAGACCTTTTGTAATACCATGTAACCATGAGCTGTCCGGTCCCTGAATGGAGTGAAACTCCTTTTCCCAGTTTTATTCCCTCAGGTGGCCACATCCAGAAAGTCTGGTCACACAAGATGACCACAGGAAGCTTCACTGTAAGCGTGTCTTCCATTTCCTGAGACACTCCTTCCAACCTGCTCCTCAAGTATACAAGGAGTTATCTCTGGGAGGGATTTGGACCCCTTCCCAGAAAGCCACCCAAGGAAGCTGCAGACAAGCTTCAGCACCACCACAGGAAATATCCTCCCCACTACCCCATCAGCAAGAACCGGGAGCCAAACACCACTTGCACTCCACATGAATGCAATGACAACAGCTGCAGATTCTCCCGAACAGGCCAGCCTCCACATCACTAAGTCAGACTACACCCAGTTATTAAGGGTTTTTCAACTCCAAGCTGCTGGGCAGCCAGTCTAACCCCAAAGCATTATTTCACCTGCTCACACCAAGACTCTTCTCTGAAGCCCTGCTTTAGGAGAGACCCGTTTCTTCTGCATTATGAAGACCAAACAATCTGTAAAACCTCCACTACAACAAAGACACAGTGCAAGAGTTTGCGGTGGGGGTGGGGTGGGGGTGGAGAGATGTGTTTGACTAAGTTTGCACTTACTACAAAAAAGTAACTCTTTTTGCTGGTTGCTTTGTTGCTTATAAACCAGAAAGGTATGAAAGCACAGCTGGTCGAAAAGCAAAGGAAAATAAAACCTAACATCACAAAGGAAGGCACCTCAGAGTGCCGAAGGACAGACCTCCCAGCTATTTTCATGTCTAGCCCAAGCATCAGAAGAGCACGCTGTCAAAACAAGACCCCTCATCCAAACCTTTAAGTATTTGCTTTCACTGATCTCTAAGGCATACAAAGAAAGGCCTCCACACCAAAGACAAAATTTGCATTTTAAGAAGCTACTAGACCAGTTCAGAGCAGAGGCCTAAAACACAACCTAACCAGCAATCTTGAAAGCCAAGCCTTAACTGAGGCCAGCTATCTCTAGCAGACCACTAATTAAAGATGACAGACCTCTAGCAGTTGTTGCAACCAAGAAAACAAGAGGTGCCTCATGGTGATCCTCCAGCTTTGAGAATACAGAATGGAGCAATCTGTACCTACATGTCTTGTATCGCTACCACAAGGGCTTTAGCAGGCTGTCAAAGCAACACCTCAGCTCCCTTTCTACGACTCTCACACTAAATCAAAAGCTAGAAATAATCAGGCATCAGTGTAGTTGGTTCTTTCACATCAGGTTTTGAACTGAATCCTTGTCTTGCTGATGTCCTCCCAGGACACATGCATTTTTCTTCCATGTGTCACTCAACTCCTACCACCTGCTTTTAAGCCGGGCTGCAATAGAAACAAAAGGGGAAAAAATGTTCTCCTTCCTCTGCCAAACTGTTAGTCAAATCCAGTAAAGGAAGCTTTTAGTCCATGTAAACAGTCTCATCCAGCAGGTATGCTCAGGTTTTCAGCCTGCTTATGTTTTCCCTATATTGTAATTTTAGTCCTTCAACACAACACTACAAAGCCTATGGTTTCCTTTTCATCTAACTGAAACAATTCCACATCTGAAAAACACACAGAAATTATTTCCTGGATACTTAAAAAAAAACAGCGAGCTGCAGCCTTGCTTTTCCTTTTCCTTGTTAGGGAGATCACAGCAGCTACAAAAGACTAAGCAAATTTTATGTATATGTGGGAAAAGCAGGCCTTGTTTCTCTTGTCAAAAGAGGAACATATCACAAGATGAGGCCAGCAGCATCCTGTCTTTGCTGTTCACTGCCTTGCTACCATCTGCTGTTCCCCACATACGTTTTATTGATTATTCTGTTCAGACTGATGCTGTGCAGCTTTTGCTCTGTAGTGAAAAAATCAGTCAAGAAATAGACTTCCAGTCTCTGATGCATCCGTAAAAGATGCAGCCTTTATGCAATGCCACAATCCAGCCTAAGCCACCTTAGGCATCTTCCCTCTGCTAGTTGTGCTTGTATGTGGCACTTGACCAAGATGTCGGTGCAGTGCTCCATGAGTTCACAAACCATAGAAAAGGCACCTATGTATTGTCCTGTCCAGGCAGCGTGCCTCAAAAACGCTTTAACCTATTCTTCTACAACCATGGCATTTCACTGTCAGAATAGAGACAAGCATCAACTATAGTATCAAGACAAGCATGGAAAAGCAGAGTGTTTCTATCATGTCATCAAACTCAGCATGCCTAGAAGGAAGGGCATTTTGTTATCCCTAAACACTCAAGTCATAGAAAAGCTGCCAAAGGGGTAATGACATTTATATTTCTTCTTAAATAAGTTATGAGAAGCATATTACAATTCAGAAATTTGGAACTAATAGCACATAAACAACTGAGGTTTGTGCCTTAAGAAAAAAAGAACTCTTTCTCCTAGGTTCCTATTAGGTTTCCAACTATAATTGTCACGCTGAAAATTAAAAACTTTTTTATTTAAGTAGAACCAAAAGAATCAAGGATCAAGTTGACTTCTCTCTCTGGTGCCTTCTCCACACCAACAGTTAAGTGGTACTGGCCTGTTCCACAGTCAATGCCAAATTTTTTTCAAAATAATCCCTAGCAGGATGTGGCAACATCTGAGACAGCAAGTCAGGAAAAGTCCTCTAGCAGATCACAGTTCCTGCTTCATATTACAAATAAACAGATGGCGTAAGAACACTGGTGTATATGAGAGTCTGGGACATTTAAAGGCTGACTCGGGCGTGTTATCAGGCTCCAGGATGGCAAATGTGCAGAGCTGAAACACCAGTGAAAGAGTTTTCTGTAGAAAAAGTCTTAAGTACTCAGGCAGGAGATAGAGCTTAAGGCAATCTACAAGTAAACCATATAACAAGTGCAATGACATGTTCATTTAAGAGACCTAAGTGGTGTATTTCTGTTCCAGACTAAAGGCTGTAAATAATTCGAAGCAACAGTGTAAGCTCTGAGGACAGAAATTAGAACAAGACTCAAGAAACACTCACCATTTCAGCACAGTCATGCAAACCAGGCCTTTTCCCTACTAAAGTTAGGAGATTGAGCTATAAATGCCTATCACCTCATACTTACAGCTTCAGAATTAAGAAAATATCGGCATGCCTTGTAACGCAAAGAGATAAATCAAAGTGCAATTCACTACCAGGGATTAGCACAGCAACCAGGCTGCAAATGGAAGGAAGGAAAGAACTATTACTACAGAGCTGATAACGTACTTGTGCTTACCGCTTGCTATTCCAAGAGAAGGAACAATGGATTCACCAAAATCAGGAGACACACTGGAGATCAAAGACAGCTACTTTTTTTACTCGAACGCTACATGAATAATAGTTAACATAATTCTCAGAAAAGCTAACAGTTGTGCTATTATACTTGGCTGAGAAGGTCTTAAAATCGGATGACTTTTCAATTAGATACTGATCTCACAATGAGCTTATCTACATTACGAAATAATCATCTCTTACCAGCAAAGTTGCTTCAATTTTTCATATTACTACTACATATTCCAGCAAGACAACTGCTGCTGAAGATCAAACAGTTGTGCATCTTGAACTATTCCATTAATTTTTGGTAAATACCTAATAGGAAAGCATGTTTGCGCTTGTCACTGTTCTCATGTTACATTACTCTGTACACCAGCCACCCGTTCCACACACACGGACTCAGGCTCTGTGGATTCAGAGACCCACGCCTGCTGCTGGCTCCCCCCCCCATAATTCTTTCTAAACACCCCTTCCCTGCAAAAAAAAGGGTAGAGAGCAGATTAATCCTTACCTGATACAGCCTAACCAAGCCCTGCTTCTCATCAACTGAAAACTAAGAGGGGAATGCCATGGATTATATTCACTATCTGTTGCACACAAAAACACAGCAACTACAGGCATACATCTAAAACAGGCAGTAGGTGTATAACACCTCCCATCAGTAAAACAGTAACCATCAGCAGCTTCATGGCCAAAACGCTTCACCTCAAGACCTCAGTCACCCATCTTCAGGCCAACCTAATAATCACTGAAAAAGCATACTTCCCTAAAGCTAAGCTACAGAGGAAAATAAAAGTCACTATTTTGACTTCAGCATACTGTTCTCCTGGTCCTTTCGTGTTTCTAATCCAATTCAACCTTCTGTAATGAGAAGACAACTTGAGTCAATCTTTGACTTCTGTTTTCTTTGAAGTTGCATTGCTGCTTCTTAAAAATAATCTTAAACAGCTGCAACGGAAAAAAGCAGATGAGGGCAGAAGGAGGCAATGAGCATTTTCCACTTTGCAGAAAGCTTCAAGGCGCCTCAGGTGGGGACACCAGGAAGGTCCAAAGATCAGACCTACAGGCACACACTGAAACAGTGATGACAGCACAACAGCACTATCCTCAGTCCAACCACCATCCTCTCAGTTCAATACCCCAGTCACACTGGGCACCGGGCACAGCTGAGCCTGCGACTCATTTGTCACACAGTTATTCAGATAAGCTGGCTTTGATTTCTATTCCTACAACTGAAAGAGTCCCCAAAGCCTCACCCCTACCATCACTGATGCCAAATGGTGCGCTCACACCACCTCTAACGCGTGCCTGAAGTTACCAGACACGGGGGGCTACAACTAGACCTTTCTCAAGTGAGCCACAGCACACAACACATTTAGGCCAGCTTACGTGCTGGTCCACCATAAAACTAGCAATAGGAAATCAGTCTGTCAGCATTTTGTGGAAGACAGCCTTTCGTCACCCGAAAACCCAAAAAGCAGAAAGATGTATTTTAAAACACAGCCTGAGTCACACAAGGCATCTGCACAGAGGCCCAGCACACACAAATTCCAAAGGGACAACCGGAGCCTAAAAAGCACAGAGAAGCGCTCCGGTTCCTGCCCTGAAGGGTCCGGGTTGGCATCTCAAAGGAAAGGAGATCAGTAGAGTCCCGCCTCCCTTCTCAAAGTTCAAATCTGGCCTCAAGAGCCGATAAGTGGATGAAAGCGGGCTCCTTGACCTAATTTTTTGAACTGCTTCCCCTTGATGTCAGTGACAGTTACTCCTATAACCTTCCCTCTTACTGCTTGCATCCTAGAAGCTGCGCACAGGGCAGGCGTGCATTTTTAACTACCCAGCCAACACAACGGAAATAACATGGAGTCACCTAGACACCAGCCCCATACCTTCTTCCCAGCCAGCATAACTAGCCAAGCAAGAAGGCCACCAGCAGCCTTTGGTTGAGCTCTGAAGGGTTTCTTGTCCTATATATGTGGGCCGAGCAAGATGCCTCCTTCTAGACACTAAACTGCTGCTTTCCCAATTCTCCTTTTTCTTGATATTAGAAGACATTAAGTGCATATAAGTACTCCACATATGCCCTTATGACTGTGGGGTTTTATACAGATATAATTTACCAGCTTTACGTTCAAATCCAGACAAAGACTGTCACAATGCACGTGCCTGCCTAGGCACCAAGAAGGGGCGGTATTTGAAGCTCAAACCGGAGCACTGCAAACAGGTCCCAAGTTACAACACACAGGTACTATCAAGTACAGCAATGCAATCAATTGCAGAAAGAGATGGAGAGCAAAGATAACTTAAATGCTGGATTGCACAAATATTATACTCCGGTCCACATGAAGTATTTAGATTAGTGTCATCTGTCTTAGCAGCAGCCATGGAATCCAGCTCTCCTATTTACATGAGCCCTTCAAGATAAATGCCTGCATTACTCCCCAGAAGAGAATTATTCTACCAACTCGTCTGATGACACACATCTGAGAAAACACGCATTTGCTGACCTCATTCATTTCCTCATAATTCTGTCTAGTTCACCTTTTGCCCTATCACAGGTGGATTTGGTTTATTTCCAATACTCTAACATTGTCACTTCGGATTTGCCTTTCCACAGAAGTGGAAACTGACCACTGCGACGCATTAAGGCACACTTTGGTACCACCTTTGCTCTAGCACTGGTCTTTCTATCCCTCTCATCCAAGTTCCTGGAATTCTGTTCTTTTCACCTCTGCATATGCTCTGAGCAAGTCTGTCATCATAAAAAGCCACCGTGACCGAAGGGTTGTTCAAAACCCAGCTCCCCTCCTGGCTTTATTTGCACAGAGAGCCAAGCCTATGTTTCAGTTTCAGCAGCAGAGAAAGGCCCAGTTACCAGCTGCAGGTGGCTGGCAGAAATCAGCAACGTGCTTACCGGTCTGTCTGAAGAACGTGGATGAGATGCTCCATAGCCTGGATGCCCACCTCCAGTCGGTACTTCTATGTGGAGAAAAACGTAATAGTTAAGGGTCAAGCCCAAAGTCCAAACAAAGTTTCTTCAGCAAGACATCGCAAAACCATTAAAAACCCACGGGGCTCTTGAGGCAGTTCAGTACTTACCTTGGATAATGATTTAAGAGCACGTACAGCATCCCTCCGGTCATCCAATAAAGTGGAAGAAGCCACTCGGTCACACAGCTTCTGAATCTGGAAACGTGCAAGGCAGGTGTGATCACAGACGACATGCCACGACTACCTAACAGGATCCAAAAGGCTCCACAAAACCCAGCCTTACGCCAGCAATCGCGGGCAGAGCTGTTCACTTCCCTCGTTCAAGCGGTAACTTGGTGACTCCGAGCAGAACGAGGAACTTGTGCCCACCCGGCCACGGGTGAGCGCAGGCCCGGGGCCGAGGGGAAGGGCGCTGCCGGCCCCGGCCGGCCTCCCGGCGCCTCTCCCGACGGCG
>WEKW01014822.1:798962-831771 GCA_013389905.1 Sula dactylatra
GATGCCGCTCCCTCGGCCTCGCCTGCGCTGCAGAGCCGGCCTCGGCTCCCCCCCGCGGCCCGGCGAGCCCTCCTCGGCTCGTACCGAGCGGTGCTGCGGCGGCATCGCTGGCTGCGAGCTCTCTCGCAGCTCTGCGGACCTCGCCTTTTCCGCCTCCTCTTTCCCCAGTCGCAACCTGAGCTCCCCTGTTTTCCCACGTAATATGGCTGAGGTAGTTGCGAGCGCCTTTTATTCTGCAGATCTGGATGCCTCGAGAAGATCTTCTCGGGGCTTCTCTCATTTGCGTTCCGAGCTGAGCCCGGTGTGCTCCCCGTAGCCTCGGAGGGCTAAAGCAGAGGTCATTGCAGTCTTAGTCTGGGCGCACAGGAGCATCCCCACCACAGAGCTCTTAAATCCCTTGGTTAGTTGGGTGACCCTGGATCTTGAGCTTCCTGCCAAGCATCGCTCCGTGAAAGAACTAACGCAGCAGAGAGCGAGAGAATATGAGGTTATTGCCTGATTTCAACCAGAAGGACTTAGTCAGCCATGTAGGTTTTGTTATTGCGGCCTTCTGTGTGGCTTTGGCAATTCCCGAACCCTCTGTGTGTCCTAGGCATTTCAAGTTCAGCGTGCAAGTGTTCCGCTTCTCTACAGAAAGAAGCGTAAAGACACCCAAGGTATTTTTGAGCCGTCAAGAAATAGGGTAAGTTATTTTGTTCCTTGCTCGGTCCTTGTGCAGGTAGGCTACTTAAATGCAACCTGTGTGTTTGAAGCCAGCACGGTATTCTTCGGCCTGTAATGGGATGGAGGAGTTCGAGGGGAAACATGCCCTCTCGCAGTAAGCGTTTATTTTTTGTAGAAAGCACTCTGCTGTCTCAGATATCTCAGGGCTTTTTTTCTTTTCTCTTACGGACACTTTTAATTAGGGACTAGTAGCAGAATGAAGATCAGTGACCAACTTAGAAGAAATGGTTGCTCTGCAGCAGAGGCTGTGCCGTCCTGCTCAGTGCTGTGCGGCAGGCTTCACGTGAGGTAATGTGGAGCAAGCGCTGCTATGTACACCGAGTTCCTGAGGGTAGGATAGCTCTTATTATCATAGCACTGCCAGTGGGTATAGGGGTTGTCAGCTTGCATTCTGAGCCGAGAAGGTGTTGGTACTGACAGACCGGTATTGCTTTGGCTTCTGGAGTTAATTTATCATTAACCAGGCGTTCTGTGTTCATTGTGATTGTAAGTATGCCTACAGGGCCATACCTGCCCTAGGAAAGCCTTTTCATTCTTAAGGATTCCTTCTTGTTGTGGACTCTGGTAGCTTGGGTGTAAGACCATTTTGGTTTACCATTTGAAATGTTCCTGTAATGTTCTAATTGGCAGACGCAGGCTCCTTGTGTGGAATTACGATTGTATGATTTTTTTTCATTAGCAGAATGTCTGTGATAGCTAGCTTAAACTGAAGAGGAAACAGAAGGAGCTGACCATCCAGTCTACTTACCTGCCAGTGTCCTTATGAATAAAATGTCCTCCTTTATGGGACTGAGGTTTCAAGTGATACATCTGCTATCACATTTAAAGGATATTTTACAGTGCTGAAAATATGCTGAGGAAACACGACATCTTAACGCACAGTGTTGAATTTGAGTGTTCCTTCTTACTGTAGCAGTTGTGACACTGGATGTCATTTCTTTTGAGAACATTTGACAAATGAAGAACTGCGTTGCAACTCAAAGAATATGTGAAAAGATTAATATGTCAGACTAATAGGTATATCTGATGAGGTACCAGAAGAAGGTTCACTGAATCTGGCATTGGGTGGTGACAGAGGGAAGGAAATAGATGCAGTGGCTTCTCCAGAACAGGTGGTGCCATTAGCCACAGTTGCTATTGTTATTGCTATTTGGGTGGGTGTTAGCTCTTTTGCGTGGTGCAGCTTAACTGCCCAGAAGATGGTCCCCTATAGTAGTCGTGCCCCTAAAATGCAGGGTGCTATTAAGCTCCTCTCAAAAAAAAAAAAAAACAAAACCAAAAACCCAACCCAAAACAAAAAAACCAGCCCCACAGGACAGCTTGCGTGCTGTGCGTTGGGGCTCAGCCAATTCAGATTGTAGCAGATTAGGTAAAGGAGATCACAAAGTAAAAGGATTCCGGTAGATTATACAGGTTTGCTGGCCCTTACTGCAGATGGCGCATGATCTGAGTGCTTACCTTGGGGAGCACGCAAGAGAGAAGGTGGTTTCAGTACTGAGCTGGGTTGTTTGGGACTTTCGATTGCTCTTGCAGTATTTTTTCACTTCACTGGCGGTTATTTTACTTTACCATGGCATACCCGCCAGCCTTTGCAGGGCTGTATTACAGATGCCCTGGCTTGTGCCACCCCGACTGTCAGTCACCATTCGGTTTTTTGGCTTTATTCAAGGTGCGCCTGCTCAGACAGTGTGTTGCAGAGGTGGGATCTGAGAGTCACGCTTATGGATCACGGTAGCAGGCACCCTCCTTAAGGCATTATTTGCTCGTCTACAGTAGGAAGCGCAGTTTAAAAGTGATAATCTGGATTTAGGAGAAACCTGTCCAAGATTGTGAAAGCTGCTTTCCCCTTCCCTTCTGTTTTCCCTCGGCTCTGGTGGTGTGGGAAGCGGCACAGTGTCCCTCATGGCTTTGCTTAGTGTGCTCACTGTGTGGGGAGCGTCTTTCTAATTTGCAAGAGCATTTTGCGCGATTTTGTTTTTGGTTTAAGTGGTATATTCAAATCTGATCAGCGACTTGGACGCGAGTTGCAGACTTGTGGATTTAAGAGCAAGCCACGCTGTTGCAGATTTATGTAAAACTAGAGCTCGATGTCTGTGTGCCTTTAATCGTGGACAAATTGTTCTGTGGAATATTTTTCCAGAGGATGAAATTTGCTTGTCAATAAACCAAAATATTTTACTGCTTATAACTTTTAGTAAAACAAAGGGTGAGGCCTGCATCTCCCTCCCAAAGCTTAAAAGTTTGTCCTGATGGAGGTTACCTTCAAGTGCAGATGACACTTTCTTGAGCTCTGTCAGAACTCGGTTCAGCTTATTTTTTTGGGGGGGGGAAGGGTGGGAGTAGAATTGGTGAAGCAACCATGCAGCGTCACTGTTGTTGCTCTGTCTTGAAACAGGATGGAGGTGGCTTTGAACTACCTCTTTTGGCACAACCAGAGACTTTGTGCCAAAGCGTATTCTCTGGATACCTAAATTTGAGCATGTACGCCACCATTCTGCAGCTCAGTCATCGCCTCAGGTAACTTAATGCCTTGCCGCTGCTGACTAGTCACACTTCTTTTTTCTACAGGATAAGGGAAATAATAATGAGAAAGCTTACATATATTTTAGGGGAAAAAAGGCTTCTCTAATGTGAGAGCTGCTTATCAAGCAAGATGCATGCCAGTGAACGTTTTGACTACTCGGTGCATAGTGGCCTTCAGCACATGTTCAGAAACAAATTGCTGCTGCCCTCCTGTACAAACTGGTGGGTGAAAGGTTGGGGTTCTTTAGGTTGGGGTTTTTTTTTTTACTTAACTGAAAAAGTGACAAATACAGTTTAATAAATAGTTTTATGTATAAAGATTATTACAGGCTGAATGAATTTGCACGCTATTCGTTCAGTGTGGACTTGAGAAATTATTGTAGCAGTTGGTTCCAAAGTACTTCGGCGCAACTGTCCTAACAATAGCTAGATCTCCTCCTTTTAGCCCTGAACAGTTTCATCTCGTTGCAAAGGCTGACTTCGTGGTTTATTTGTCACGGCTGGCATTTGTTATCCTGGGCCGTCGAAAGGTGGTTTTTGCAGAGCTGAGGAAAGTCTGTAATAATCTTGTACCACAGTTTAAGAGAACGTAGCTGGGATGTTGTCACAGAGTTAAATGAAGGTTACTATTTATTTCAGCACTGCCCTGCAGTTGCGCTTGGCGTTGCTCTTCGGAGGAAAATACCCTTTCTGCGTTAGTGCGTTTGCTTATCTTTGCATGCAAATAACAAATAATTGTTTTCTGTGCTAACTCTCCCATTGTTTTTGTTTTCTTGAAAGAAGGGACCGTGGCAATACCTCAAGATAGGAACTTGGTTGTTTGAGGTAATGGTGACAAGCTTCTCCACTCTCGCCTGTAGGCTTACGTCGTTGTTAAGTTGTTCCGAACTTGAGTCACGCCGATTAAGTTGCAGGAAGCATTGCACTGGCGCCTGTGTGTCTTCCTTGGGTTTGGAGTACGGTCCTGCGGGTGGGTGCTTCTGGGTCCCTTACCTCTGAGCCTTGCCTGGACAAGAAAAAGATTCCATGCTTTGTTTAGTCCTCCAGCTCGTGAGTCTGTTATGAAATATATCACGTGGCTGCCGGTTCTCCTTGGTTCAAGAACGCACTGCAAATCCAGCATCCTTTCCTGCTAGCACAGGAATCGGAAGTACTGAATAGGGTGGAAATTAAATCTTGTCAAGTAATCGTTATGTCAGCTTGATGTAGGCAGGATTACCTGTGGACGAGCGGCGATTGCATGGGTGTCCGTGTTACCCTGTCCATGTAGCTTATGGCTTTTATCAGTGAGCCTGATGAAGCGGGGTTCTTTAACAATACAGTGGCACCATAATGAAACTAGCAGATAAATTTATTTGATTTCTGCTGTTTGCCATCTCAGTTTCAGTATTTCGTTCCTGGCTAGTATGTATGTGAGCGCCTCGAGCGATAAGTTCTCATTAAGACACTTTCCCAATGGCTGCTCAGGCTGATCTAAGAATGTGGCTCATTTTATTCAAGTGAGGAGAGTGCTCAGATCCTTTTTTCTTAGCTGTTATTCCTTAACTCTTGAGTATGTACTGATGAAAAACGGAAAAGTACCTTTTATAGAGCATTTGTATCTATGGGGCTTCCAGTAGGGCCTGGTAAAACATGGAGAAACCGTTCTTTTTAAGTTTGGACTATTGAAATTGTTGATGCCAATGCCTTGGGTTTTGGCTTAAATTTCACCGGTGCTTTTAGCTCCAAACCCCTCAGGCCTGCTAAGGCTCGGATCCTGGACTTTAAGGAGGTGCTATACGAATTGGGACACATGGAGATTTTAATCTTTTTAAAACCGGCTTGCATGGCACCCATGTTGATAGCAAGAGTACCTGCATTTTTATTTTTCTGCCTTTTAATGACTCACAGGCCTGAACAGTTCATTAAGCCTCTGCTACCCCTATTGAGATCTCTGAAGAGATAATGAAAGGAAACAATACCGAGACAGGTGAAGAATCGTACTGAGACATCCTGTAAATACTGTGATTCTGTGATATAAATCAATAGTGCTGTCCCTTGAAATATGGACAGAGGTGGACAGTACTCATCTCTTCGAGCAACCTCTGTTTCAGGTCGTTAGGGAAGAACTGGCTGTGCGAGATCATCGCGTACTTGCCTTTCTCAGATTTTCTGAAAGGTTTCGGCAGCCTTTCCTGAAATAACACGTCTTCCAATGAAGAAAAGATCTAGTGTGATACAGATCTGATGTAGTGTAATGACTTGTCACAGATTATTATGTTTTGTACCCAGAGGCATTTTCAGTGTTCCTTGTGGTATGCCAGCAATTTGTTAACATATGTACTTTGCTTATTGCTATATTCATAAGAATATGTTCTGGCTATGATCTGCTTTTTAATAGGTTCTTTAACAAAAAAAATGGTGATGAAGCTCCGTCCTTGTGTATTCTCACAAGTGCTTGTGGCGAAGATCGTATCGCCAATTTTGTGTTTCACATCTGCTTGTGGGGCAGGGCAGCAAAAAAAAGAATAGTCTCTCACCTGTAGAAACTGAGGTCCTTCTTATTTCAAGGTTGGTTTCTAAGTAAAATTCCCACGTGCATGCCATTGCTGTAGTATGAGTCATGTTAGGAAGATCCCCAAATTGCTCAGATCTGGTTTCTTTGGAGGTTCCCACTTTGAACGTGCGCAGGACTCGGGCCTTTGATGTCCCTTTGTATTCCTGACATTTGGTTTTGGGTCTGATTATCAAAATGACTTCCCCTAGTGCCTTCCCATGAGTCACAACTAATACTGTGTTTCTGAGTCTTGGAAAGTTATAATAAAAATTTTATATAATCCTAAAAATCAGTTTTCTGATTTCTTATCTCCCAAGTTCAAAACTGGTGTTTTGGGCTTTGCCTGCTGCCTTGCCTGCAAGTTTTTGAGACCGTTGTTTCAACTGTGATTCCTGGCTAACTGTATTTGGGAACAGTTCTTGGTATTGTCTTGTGGCTTGGACTGCTGGGTTGAGGTTGTTTTGACAGTCCTTTGAGTGTAAGCTATTTGAGCTAAGCACTTGGACTTTTTTCTTCAGAGTTCCTTCTTGATGCAGGTTCTGACACGTTTGTGGCACCGTTCCAGTGTACGTTTTACCTTTATTACAGGCCCTTCCTGAGCCGAGGTTAATCTCTCAATTTCACCTCATGTGCTTTATGTCCCGTCCAGCTGTAATTGCCAACAGTCCTTCGTATTGGCCCTTGGCTTGGATTGACAGGTTGCAGTTATTTTGGTAAGAAAACAAAAATCTTATTCTAGGATCGTCTCCTAAGTTGGAAGCTTGGGGTTTTGACTTGGTCTTCTTTGCCTGCTGCCTTGCCTACTCATTTCTTTCTTGAGAGAGAAAGGAGATCAAGCTTTCTTTAGAGAACTGGAGGAAATCTCATGATTGCAGACGCTGATATTCACGAGTGAGTTCAGCCTTCCTGACATGAGCTGGAAAAAGCGACGTGTCGGGTGCTGGCAAGCCATCAGAAAGGCTTCCAGAGCGCTGGAGGTCATTTTATAATACGGATGACCTGCAAGACAGTATGGATGGGTAGGAGCATAACAAGTAAAACTAAGAACCGTTCAAAGCAGGGGGAATTGGGGGAATTATAGGTTGGCTGGTTTCTCCTTGGTTCCTGGGAAGGCTTATAACGCAAGTCCTCCTGGGAGTTGTGTTCAGATCCATGAGGGACAAGAAGGTGTTTGGAACGGCGTGTGTGGATTTACCAAGGGTAAGTTATAACTGACCACCTAGCTTGCCTTCTGCGATGATGCGAATGGCTCAGTGGATGAGTGCAGTAGGTGTGGTTTGCCTTGATTTTGGCAAGGCTTTGGGTTTATGTACTGTCCTTGGAGACAAACTGGACAGATAGCCTATGAGGTGGCTGGGAAACTGTCTGGACAGCCAGCATCAAAAGGTTGTGGTGAGCAATAGAAAGTCCAGCTGGTAGCTGGATGCTTGCGAAGGTTCTCTGGGGGCAATACTGGGGGTTTGTTGTTTGTGGTTTTTTTTTTTAAAGCACCTGTTCTGTAAGAGACTTGGTTTCCGTTGTTCCCTCTTCGTCAAAGTCACACATGAATTGATTGAAATCTTTATTTACTCAGAGGAGTTGGGGAGGGTGTCCTGAATTGGTGGAGTAGTTCTGTGTGAATTAAGTTCCTGTTCACATAATTGTTTCAATTCTAATCTCACTATGCTCATCTTTTTATGGGGAAGTTGTGGTATATAGGGCTGTCTTCAAACTAACATGAATGTTTTTAATTACAGCGTTTGACACTGTGTACCAAAGAAATGGTGATGGAGAAGCCAAGTCCCCTGCTCGTAGGGCGGGAGTTCGTGAGACAGTACTACACTCTGCTAAATAAAGCTCCTGACTTCTTGCACAGGTAACACTTTCACACACAGCGTTACTAATGTTTTTGAACAGAATTGCGTAATGTTCGTTATAAATCAGGTAAACGTTTATTTCTGACTATGGGAGGAAATGGACCTGGCTAACTTTTGGGCTCTTGGAAAACTATTTCATCTTCCTGAAAACTCCTCTAGGCTCTAGAACCACGTCTGATTGTATGGATGTGTGGCATATTATCAAGGTATTTCCTCTGTAGAAAAGTGAGCTACTTCTCAGCTGATAAAACAGTAATGTGAATGTATTCCAGAAATACTTTTCTAAAAAGATAGAAATGAGAAGGAAAGAAAATGGCAGAGGAAGCACTTGCATTTAGTACCTAAGTCAAGCTTGCCAGTTATTTCAGGATACCGTATTTTGTGTGGCCTCTGAGAAGTTTTTATCCAGATTATGATTGGAGATTTAAGTATAAATGTCATGGCTGGGGCAAGGTAGGTGGAAAATACAGTAGGGGTTTTTTTAAGCTGTGTCCCCTGTTTAAGTGGTACTCTGAATGTGTTTCTTCCTTCTTCCCCCCGCCCCCCTTTTTTATCTTCCTTCTTTTTCTGGTTTTGATTGGCTATGTACAGCTTGTCACGGAAGATCTTGCATTTCCACGTTTGGACTTAGAGCAGCATGGACTTGTGGTAGAGAAAGGTGAAAGTAGCTTTGCCAATGTATAAAAAGGGAAAAAAGCAGTCACTGCTTGGGTTGGTCTTGTCTCACAACTTGACATAAGGTTGATGGTGAAAAATGGGTCTGTTTGATTGAGCACAAGTTAGAGCTCTCAGGTGGCTTACTGAAGAATTCAGTCGTTTGAATAATGCCTCTTTTCATCTATAGCTTTGAGGTAGGGAAAATGAATGGTATCATTTTTTACTTAAATCACTGAACTGCTGTGGAACCATGTTGTTTTCTGTGTTTAGATCTATTTTTAAGGTGTCTGAGCAGTGTATTCCAGGCTTTCCTAGTCTATATTTAGTAATCTAACAGAAGTTAAAAGCAGGATTTTTAGCAATTGCAGAATTTTTACTCGCCCTCAAAACCTGAGCAAAGGAATCAGATCAGATCAACAATTGGACGAGTATGTCCGTGTAACACTTCGATACCTGATACACAAGCTGACAGCGCTCTCTGACCCAAGAACTGCATTCTTTACGTGTGCGTATCATGCCTGGGTGTTTTCCCCAGGTGGCCTGGGAAGGGACGTCTTGCCTTGGAGTCCGCTTTGGAGGCACCTCTTCGGCAGGTCTGTCAGCACGTTAGCATCTTGTTGATATCCATAACTACATTGCCTGTAAAGGTCAGGCAGTTGAAATTCTTTTGAGAGACTTAGAAAGGGTGTGACCATACCAGTTTTTCAAGGCAACAGTTATGTTGTGAGCAAATGAAGCAATGGAAATCCTGATATGAGAACAGCAGGGTCTTTTTTGAATGATAGAAAAGGCCAAGTTAGTAAGACAGGTTTCTTGTGAAGTGTGCTGTCATTTTGCTCTGAAACCCAGAAATTGTTTGCATAAACAGAGAGACAGAGAAGAGTTTATAAGGGACGCTTATGCCGTGCTTCACAGCTTAATACCAAAGGCAGCAGGAGAATTATATCGGTTCTACAGTGAGACTGCCTTTTCCTTTTGTAATGTTTATTTTCAATGGCAGTTAAACTGTATATTGGGGTAAATCACCCATGCCTCAGACTTGGTGTTGAAAATAGTCTTTGATTTTGCTCGTAAGAGCGTTTTCCTGTAATGATAGTGACTGTAACCTTGGCAGGATTTGGATGGCGGGGGGGCATGTTTTGATTTAAGAAGCAAAATACCGTCGGTATGTTTTTCCTCCCTCACTGCTTCAGTCAAAGAAGAGCAGCCAGCTGTTCCAGGTTTGCCTTCCCTCCTGCTTTCCCTTAGTATGGCAACATTACTTCCGTTGCGTCAATATGAACACGTGCTATGGGAGCATTATGGGGCTGGTGTTCTGGTACATTTGGGATGGAGACTGACGTTTCCAGGCTGGGGTGATATGAAATTGGCAGAAGTGTACGTGTGAGGAAGAATGGCATCTGCAGAGACGTTTAGCCTGTTGAAGACAACTTTGGTGATTTATAGGAGGTACTAGATACTACTCCCACCCTTCTCAATCTCAGGCCTTACTCGAACGACTCCGAAATGCAGCTTTGCAAATGCTGCTGTATGAATGGTACGTTGAGTGGGAACAGGGAATTGTCCATAGATTTTACCTTCTTGCAGGAACTGTGTTTTCGTCAAGGGCTCTAGTCCAAAGGCTAATGTTACAGAATTTTTCTTTTATGAAGTGGAGGGGCTGTTAACTGTCTCCTGGAATGGCCCTGCTGAGGTCGGGGGAGCTGGATAGACACTCACAAGGCAGGCTCCCCTCGTGCAGGCAATACTTTGTGCTCACGAATACTCTGTCCACTTGAAAGGTGGCACAAGTGTCACTAACACTAGCATCTGTGAAATGTCTCTTAAATACCTCTGCATAGCAGTTTCGTATAGGTTTTGATCTGGTTTGGTTGAATCATAGCTGATTCTTGAGCTGCTTGTGTGAAATGTCTTCTAGCCAGTTTTAGTCTCTGCCACCACTGTCCCTTTTTTTGGGCTGCAGAGGTGACTGGTTTTTTCTAGTCAGGCTCAGATACAGAACACATTTGCCTTTCTGTTCCTCGGCCCCACCTTGTTTATGAGTGATGTTCTTCAGAGAGGGCATCTTACCTTCCCCCTTTCTCTTGCTGTTGTCTGAACAGCAGCTTGCTCACTGCCACAGAAAGATTTTGGTTTTCATGGCTTCCTGAGGCTTGATGTGCTTGCTCCTTCTTGCAGCAGTAAGGGAGTCTGGACAGCAAGTGTTAAAGTTATTGGTTTATCTTACTAAAAGCTTGAGAAGAGCACTGAGTATCCTGTTGCTAGTCATTATTCAAAGCTTATCCAGGGGTTACGGGTAAGCAGCCATCAGTTTGCCCTCTAAAAGGACGTTACTCAGTGTAGTTTGCAGGCCTGTTGCACTTTAGGTGAATTTATATGGTTTTGCTGGACCCTTAACTGAGAATCTGTAATTCCATATAACTGGGGGCTTAACAGTTACTCCTTTCCTGATCTGCAGTTCCCACTTGTTTTCTACCTACCGAAGAGTTTGAACAGTTCCTTAAAAGCAAGTTAAAACTCTTGGTCCCCCTGTGAAAGCACTTGGTAAGGTATGCTGACTTTGGAATTTAGAGAGTGGAAAGATGTTTTCCTGTCTGCTTGCACACTGCTTCAGCTGAACTTCTGTTTTTCCTTGCTGTGAGGAAGTGCTGGACCACGCTCAAAAACATGGTTTTGCAGTTGGTACCAAAGAAAACAATCTAATATTTCCTGGACTTTCTTCTGGACATAGTGACAGGAGTTAAAATCTTGGGTCGGTCTTTTCGGGCAAGTAGAACTGGGAAGAGTTTCTAGGTTTAGGAGGATAAACCAAGAAATGGCAAATGTGGAAGTTCTAGTGTTTAGTTCTGTATCTTAACGGTGACCCTCTGCATTGGCTTGTTTAACTGGAGAGAAATGTTCTGCGTCCTTGCTAATCTGTGTGACAGTGAGTTGATAGCAGTACGTAATGAAAATTTTATTTCATGTATAGAGTACAAGGGTGGATAATAATGGTATCTTGTAGAAGTAGGGCAAGTGTTAGCATTCAGACCTCATGGCAATCGCTCCCAAGGCAAAGCATGCTTCTAAATAAAAAAAGGCATGATATGATGGTTTTGTCTGATCTATTCATTGAAATGTACAGAAAATATTAAGCATTTGTCACATGCTTTATAAGCTTGCAGTAAAAATCCAAAACAAAACTTAGACTATTCTAGGCTCAAAACTTGGAATGAAAGTGCAGAAAGATCTCCGAAATCTAAGAAAAATATTGGAAGCAAGTGTACGTATATTACATATAAAAAATATGAGCTTTTGCAATCCAGTCCAGAAGCTGGGTCAAGAAAGGGTTTTTCTTGGAGTGGTCGAGTGGTCTGTGCTATTTACAAGACCAAAATCACAACTGCTACTTGTTGGGAGCATAAACACGGAATATTAGCTTTTTGTCAGAAGTTATACAGTAGAGGCTACTATAAGCGGTGATTCAATTATTGTATGCAATGGTGCGATTAATGCAGGTTAAATACTGTCCACTGCCTAATTGTAAGGAGCATAGAGAGAACACTGCTTTTGGGCTACATCTAGTCCTGGATTCATCCCTTGGCGTGGCAGCAGTAAGGTGCAGTTTCGTTTGGCCTTCTTTCATTTGCTGGTTTTTTACACTTGATTTCAGAGAGCGTTTCTTTTGAGGGCTTTGTGTTCAGCTGTGGTGCCTAAGAGGAGTCTGGTCCTTTCTAATACTTTGGAGGTTTGTGATGAGCTCTTTGGCCATTGCTTCTGAGAAAGCTGAAGCGTGCGACAGCGGCCACGTGTAGCAGAGAGACAGGACAGATGGGGAGGTGGGTTGGCTGGTCAGGCGAGTTGTCTGTATAGTCTGAATCCAAGGCAGAATCCCTCACTGCTGCCCAAAGCTTTGAAGAGAACGGGGGTTAAGAGGAGAGGCAGGCGGGTTGTTCCTCCCCAGGCTAATGCCTTGGCTAGGTAGCACAGATGCACAGCTACGGGCGGATGATTTTGACGTTGGGCAACCTTCAAGCCAAAATGGCCACCTTGCTTAAAGGAAGCAAGTGAAAGGTTGAGGTTGATCTAGGAGCTTGCTACATATCTTGGGCAAACTGGAATACTGAACATTAAGCTTGTTTGTTCTGTGTTCTTGGAGCCTTGGAAGTGGAAAATATATTTTTAATTGCTGTTTGTGCTGAAATTCCCGGCGCATTGAGCTCTACAACTTTTCTCTGAAATACTTGTTGGATACGGTTCTCTTGTTTCACTGCTATGACCTTTACATCTCTTCAATTACAGGTTTTATGGCAGGAATTCTTCCTATGTCCATGGAGGACTGGATGCCAGTGGGAAACCACAAGAAGCAGTGTATGGTCAAGCTGTATGTATCAAAATCAGTCCTGTAGTCCTCATTAACATTCAGAACTTACTTGTATAAATCAGTCTTACTCTTTACCAATTACTTTGACTTTCTTATCTAGTAAATAACGTACTGTGATACTGCCTCCTGTTCAGAGGCAGATAGGAATTTATTGGCTTGAATTTTTTTGTTTGATTGTTGCTGCTTTTACTGTGGGTTGTGTTTGATTCGCCAGCTTTGCATCTGGACTGCAGAAAATATATTTAGGATGGGAAACAAAATCAAGAGAAGTGGTTCCTTGGGAAGGGGACTTTGATCTTTGCGAGTTATGTGGAATTTTTTATGTTACCAAATTCTCTGGAGTTTTCTTGAAGTGTAAGATAACTTTTGAAGAAGTGAATTAATTCCAGGAAACACAAGTTTTTGCTTTGGTTGTAGCCCTTTATCAGAATAAGGTCTGTCACCTAGGGGCGTCTGTTCATGTGGTAGCCACATCTCTGAGCAATGTGGCTTTTAGCCCAGGGCAGGTTTGGTTTCTTCTCCTTTCACCAGCAGAACCTGATTTGGCAGCACAAAAACCTTGACAGTGCAGATGTTCCCCCCTCCTGAGACGTTTGGGTACTTTGTGGATGTGTAGAGGGTTGGGATTTTCTGTTTGGGGGGTGGTGGGTTTCTTTAGACACAGGGTAAATCCTGTCCCTCCCACAGGCCGTTTAAAAAAATGAAAGTCTTAAAATAGGTCATATGTTGTAATACAGCTGGAAAAATTGGATAGCAAGTTGTATGCTATTTGACTACTCTGAGAAGTACTTGAATCCTGGTGGAAAACTTCAGAGCAAAATTTAGATGAGCTCAGGTAGACTGTTCTCAGTGGAAGACACTTCTTGGTTCCCATACTTACCTTTTGAGCTTCAGAGCTGTAAAGCTCTGTACAAAACTCGGTGTAGCTAAAATGTAGCTCTTTCTTTCTAGGAGATACACAAGAAAGTGATGTCATTACAGTTCAGCGAATGCCACACCAAGATTCGTCACGTGGATGCTCATGCTACTCTGAGCGATGGGGTGGTTGTGCAAGTAATGGGAGAGCTGTCAAACAACGGGCAGCCGATGAGGAAGTTCATGCAGACTTTTGTGCTTGCTCCAGAAGTAAGTATGTGCAACATTGTGTTTAACTTCAAATAATGATGATGGAAACGTGACCTGTAGCTACAGTTTGTCATATTGGGGCAAAAAACATGATCTGGCTTTTAGAGCTTGGCCCGGCGGCTATCATTAAATGTGTCACAGTTTGTGAGTGCAGAGAAACAAGTGTATTGGACCTGTCCTGAGCTTTTTATTTTCTTAGGCTTGAAGTATTGGAGCAGTAATACAAAGCAAATTGGAGTTTGCATTTGGGAGCTGCCACTGGCACAAATAAATAAAAAAAAAAAGATGTTCAGCTCTGCAGATTGAGTCTCTAGTGTAGTTCTGTACTTTCTTCAAATCTGCTGGCAAACGTGAGCATGGAGCGATGCTGCGCAAGTTACTGCTCAAATTTAGCTCTTAGCGAGAGCAGAGCTACGTAAGGGTAAAGGGTGTCCTGTGTTCTTTCCACTTCTTTCCCCCCACTTCATCACAAACTATTGTGTGGTTGGTGATTAATGTTTTAGAGTCACGTTGAATTTCTTCGTTGTTTCCCTATGCAATGCTACGAGCATACAGTCACCCCGTGAAAGTTCATTCTGGTTTTTAGTGTAAAGTTTTTGTAATAGGGAAAATTCAAATTCCTTGATGAAGCTGAGGGACTTTATGTTTAGTTAAAACCTGTGATTGCCATGGCTTAGCAAAGTTGGGTTTTTCTGCTTGAAAATTCCTTTTTCAGTTGGGCAGAAGTTACCGTTCAATTGTTTGCTTAGAGAAGAGGTAGCACTTGGAAAGGGGCTTCAGTGAAATAGTCCCATTACAAAATGTTTGTGTGTACCTATCTTTAATCCATCCTTGTGGTTGACTGCTGATGTACTGTATATGCAAAAAAACTGCATGTTGCTCTTTTACAGGGTTCTGTCCCAAACAAGTTCTATGTCCATAATGATATCTTCAGATATGAAGATGAAGTATTTGGGGATTCAGAAGGAGAACTTGATGAAGGTGAGAAGAATTGTACATGTAGAGTTTGTCTTGTTCTTGTTCCTGAGCACGTATGCAGAGCCTTCAGGAGTGACTAGAGGAGATGGGAAGACGCAAACTGTATTGCATTCTCATGGAGCGTAGTAATTTGGGAGGGGGCTGAGGCGGGGAGCATAGGCTGTGTCGCTGGAACTATCTGCTGGTCCAAAACATTCTGTACAATGGAGGTCATATAGTAGTAGCTGGTTCCTTGAAGGGCTGAGCTGGCACGGGGTGGGTGAGGCTTGGCAGAGAATGGAAATAATGAGCGTTAGTACTTTTCCTGTCCCTAGTTTCATCAGGAATACTTGATATCTCTGATCAGTCGAATCTTCAGGTGAAGCGATTTGAAGAAAAAAATCTAATTGGCTTTCAGATATGACATGTAGTTCACTTTCATTTCATCGTCACATTCAGTAATTCATTTCTATTCAGGGGCTGAACTTGACCTGGGTGGGTTTTTTCCCCCCTCTGTTCACTGAGGCAAAGCAAATCAGAGTACAGCCAGAATGTATGTACATGTGTGCACTGGAGAATTCCTGGAATTTTTTCATCTCTGTTCTGTGGAACAAAGCATCTTAGGCAATCGTCCTTGGTTTTGAGGTTAATCTTCCTGGTTTTAGGTACTGAGATTTATGAGCTAATAGTGCAGTCTTTCTCTTTTACTGCCTCCATATGAAAAGCATCTGCTGCTTTAAAGGACCCTCAAAGCCTCCTGCCAGAACTCCTTCCCAGCAGTATGTCTCTAGTTTCCCCTTTTTGTGAAAACAGGAAGAAGCAAAGCCTCTTGAACGAGTGGAAGGGTCTTCTGTCTTTTCTTGCAGCTAATTTTGCCTTATTTTGTTGATGAAGTTGTCTTTTGATTACTACTAGTTTAATGTGCTTTTATTTTAAGTACGGCTCGTGTACGCTTGCAGAGATGTTGAAGGAAGTATTTCTTTTTGTGTCAGAGTCCGAGGAAGAGGTTGAAGAGGAGCAGGAGGAAAGACAACCATCACCTGAACCTGTGCAAGAGAATGCAAGCAGTACTTACTATGAAAACCATCCTGTAACGTAAGAAGTCCACTTTATTACATGAAGTTGTTTTTTTTTTTTATAAAAACAGCAGAATTGCCTTGGCTTTGGATTCTGGATGTGATTTAACAGGTAGTTGAGGAAACTACACTGAACTTGATAGGGATCTCTGTTATGCTAACGTTATCTTATTTTGAAACATTGCTTCTTGAACGGAGAGAGGAAGTGAGGGATGTTCTTATGGTTGTTAGTTACCTTCACTTGTGGTTTCAAATGTGAGGTGAAAAGGTAGCAACCGTGTTCATGTACACACTTGATGGAGCCTTTGTTATATAAATGTGTAACAGTGAGTTGATATGTTGTAATTTATGTGAACAGATGGGTCAACAAAGGGGTGGTTAATGATATGTTACTCCTCAAATTTGGGTAGCGCTTGAAACTGAGAGGAAGGTCTACTTTTTGAGAAGTTGCTGTACAGCTGTATTGGAAGAATAGGACTGTCCTGAGCATCCTAAAATCTAAATAAATTAAAGAAAAAAGTTTCTTTATGTTTTTATAAGAAAAATACATTTTATTAAAAAAAAAAACAAAAAAAAACCCCAAAACACCACACGCACAAAGAAACAACACCGAACTCCTGTGCTCTTTTTGAAATTAGGAATGCCTTTTAAAGGGCAAGAACTGACTTCCTGGTTTCCTTGTTAGAAAAAAAAACATTTACAACATGACTAGATCACGCAGTGATAACGCTAAACCCTGGTCACATAATGTTTTTCATGAGAGGGGAGTCTGCTGGAATTCTGGCAGTGACTTGCTCAAGATAACGCAGGAAGTTTTTGATGCCTAAAAGCATTGTCAGGTCTTGTTTTTGGGTTACTGTGCCAATTGGAAAGAAGTTGTAAAGGCAACATTCATCACACAGTCACTTATGCTAACCTGTGGCAGGAGCTGCATAGGCAGAAGTATTTGGAATTTGGTAAGCTTTTGAGGTGAGGAGAGAAGTGAAGAACCTCAGATCCCTTACATTATAAACACACAGGGTAGAGAAGAAGTGGTGTGTGATTGTCAGTAAATAAGACTCACCGCTCCTTTGGTAAGGAACTTGTATGGCATTTTTGTAAATAAGTTGCAGGTTTCATTCCTAAACTGGCTTCGTTTTTGTGTATAGTTTAATCTTCCATTGGTCTCTCACTGTGCTTCTGTTCTTTTGGAGCAGCAGTTCTTGAGTGTAGTACCTATTCCTTAAAGGGTTTATATGTCTGTGTGATTTTCAGATTCTCTGCAGAGATTTGTAAAATATGTCTTTGCTTCAGCAGGAGTAAAATCTGGCTTTGTATGCAGCTACAGGGGTACAGCTCAACCTCTCACAGTATTATGTATGTAGGTACCATATGGTAGCAACTGGAGACAGAATGATCTTTTTAATACCAGCCGTTACCGTAGCATACCTTGTAAAAGTCATAAAATACAGAGCAATGGATAAACTGCTTAAAATGCATTTGATTATTGTAGCAATGGGATAGAGGAGGCGCTGGAAGAATCGTCTCATGAACCTGAGCCCGAATTGGAATCTGAAACAAAAACTGAGGAGCTGAAAGCTGAAGTAGAAGAAAAGACCCTTGAGGAGCTAGAAGAGAAGTCTCCATCTCCACCTCCTGTAGAACCTGTTTCACTACCACAAGAACCACCAAAGGTTAGTTAAAAGTCATATCTGTGCTTCTAGGTGCAGATGGTGAACCACAAGATTTGGTTTTAAACTTAGCCTTTTTGAGTGGCTGAACTGGTACCTCTTTTCAGTGTCGTGCTGTATGAACAGCTACGCTTGAGCCTTGAACTTGTACAAATGCCAAGTTTTACTAAAAAAGGAAAGAATGTTATTTTTAAGTGCTACTCAAGTCACCTATCGTAAATGTAATGCTCTGCTTGTAAAGTGTGTGTGTGGTTTTATGCATGTGTAAACCTTTTTAAATGTGGAGTTAACATATGTTAAGAAAACACCTCAAGCTACCATCAACAAAACTCTCATACAAAGGGAACCACTGCTCTTCCTTGAAAAAAACCATAATGCCTTGACACTTGCAAAATTGCTGGCAGTATAGGTTCAAAATCGATATGGGGGCATTGACTGTCTCCCTTAGAGGCAGGATGCCTAATCCTAAAAACCACCGTGCGCACCGTGCGTCATCTGGTATGGTTACACTTTGGTAGTTTGAAAGAGATGGGAGGAACCGGTGAAAGCTGGAGAGAGGTCATTTTCTAGCTCCAGCATGTCTCCCGTATTATTTTTTTTCAATCCCTTTTCTCTTTTCCGTTTTTACTTCTAACTTCTGGCATCCACTTTCTTTCTTTGTGCGGAAGACACTTAACACTACAGGGTCTTCAGTCCTAGGTTTGGTTACAGCACGGAAAGCAGTGATCGGGGGATGCTGAGGGAACTGGGCTCACTCAAGTAGTGATAGTGGGCACAGTACACACTCGCTCCACGCCGCTGGAGTCCTCAGACGACTAGAACTGCAAATCCTTCTGTATCTTCGTTGTAATGCTTGCACAACTATGATTTAATAGTAGGATATGAACCGAAAGTGTATTTTCAGCAGACGAGTTTCCCTGTAGGAATGTCAGTGGTTTGCCATGATTAGTAGCCTAGGTTTGTTGCATTTCCTGCAGGCTTTCTCTTGGGCTTCAGTGACCAGTAAAAACCTGCCTCCTAGTGGTACTGTTTCTTCCTCTGGAATTCCACCCCATGTTAAAGCACCAGTCTCACAGGTAACCCATCTGTGAACACCTTGGATTGTCTCATTACTTCTGCAAACTGCTTCAGTTTTTTAAATTAATAGATCAATTTGTTTGACTTAAATTGCACAAATTAACGGTGTCTTAAATGTTAATGCACTCACCTTCTTGTCGCAAGCAAGACACGTACACGTAACAGGTGTAACTTTGGGTGATGGTGATGTTAAAATCTGCTCATGTGGAAAGAGGAAATCAATACTGAATTTTCTTTGACCTATCTTAACGGGACATGGTTTGGTTTACGAGGGAAAAAAACAAAACACAACAAAACCAACTCACCACAAAATGGTAGTTTCCTAAAGTGTGTTTGAAAGGGGTATTTCATTGGCAGAAGTGCCCCAGCTGTAAAAAGGGATAGCACCCTTTCTGAGAGGGTGCAAGACTGCCTTGTAAGGCTAATGTCTACAGAATTACGCTGGATTTCATTATCCGTTAATGATTAACTTGTCACAGAACCCTGTACCAACTTATGACTGTGTGAGGAATGGAAGGATTCACATTTCCTTGCTGGGACAATGCTGTCCTCCCATTCCCAGATTGACCGGGTGAGGAGGGGAAAGAGGAAAAAAAGTTCGACCAGGTGATTGCTCACGTCCTGCACGTGCCAAGCTGGTGTGAGACGGTCTGAGACTCTCAATTCAGCTGCCTCCATGTGTATAAAAATCCTTAAAAATAGAAAACATGTGCTTTAACCTCTTCTATGGTGGCACTGTATGCTGGCACTGTATGGTGTGGTAGCTCATGTCCAACCTTTTCAGAAGACTGCAGTTTTCAGCAGAGCAGCTGGGTTATTGCAGCTGTCGGTTTTGCGCTGGTTTCTTCTCCGTTTTTCACTGACAGAGGGGAGCCTGTCTAGGATTGCCCTTCAGCCAAATGCATGTTAAAAAAGAAAACCGGAAAAAAAAAAACCCAACAGAAAAACACCACCTTGTATGGTGTTGCTTCTGGTCTGACAGGGCTGTCATGGAAATCAGATAACGGCTATGTAATAAATTGGGAAGCCTGTCTGTCTTCGTCAGCTTCAACAGGGACTTTGAGCATTTAGGTGGTATTTCAGCCATAAAAACTGTGTTTTTTCTAGTACAGAATAGATTTTCCTTATTTAAAACCAAGATTGGTTTTGATTTATTTGCGGAAGAGAGGGTGGATTTTTGTAATACGACTGCAAAAAATCATTTAAAATTATCTGTACAAGAGCGCAGAATATAGCTTATAGATGTCCCCTTAAACTGTGTTATCTCTGCAGCTTGTCATGCTTTCTGTCTTTTAGATTACTTTTGCTGTGATTTCATGTTCAAGTTATTCTGTGTGGAAGTTTCTCAACAATACCAAAGTGGCAAGAATTTAAACTCTCAGCTCTTCTGGAGTCAGAATTAGTCAGTTCTTAGCTCCTTTTCTTGCACACTTTTCAGACAGGGGATACAGAAAGTTGGTAGAAAAGGCACCAGAACAATTTCTGCAAGGGGTTACAGATCAGTGGCAGCCTTTTGCTGTTCTCTTGGATCCGGTAATGCCAGATACGGTGCGTGTAAACGAGAACAGTAGATTGCACTACTGGGTAGGTGGCTTCTTTGGGATACTGTAGCATCAGTGATGTTACAAAGGAGCTGTGAACTGGCCTTATCGTTCCTTTCTCTGCATCACTCCAGTTTTTCCCTCATCCTTTATCAAGTTAAAAATATAGCCCCTGTAGTATTAACTCAAAACCCCTCAAAGGACTGCACACGTACTGTTTTGGATATAAACCAGTTCCTGTTTATTTACAGCTATGGAGTTAAACAAGTCAGCATTTCTTGCTCTTTTTCTTCTTGTGGGCAATTAGAAATCAACTTGCCTACGCTGATAAATCGGGCCTCCTCTTTATAGCATGTTCAGGTATTCTGACCTCCTGTTTGCATTAGCACATCAGCCGTTCTCAGGGTGCCGGAGGGGCGGAGGCAGGCAGGGTGCTCCCTGGCTCTTGTCTCCTGGCTTCGAAGTGGTGAGTTCAGGGAAAGAGGTGGTTATAGAGACTGCATTCTCTCACTTCCTTAAATCTGTTCACACTCTGGATAGACTTTTTTATAATCTATGGCGCCTTTGTGGAAGTGATTGATGAGTGCCTTTAGTAAGTTGTGTGGTCCACATTTACCTCGGAGACAGTGTGGTAGCTCTCTGAGGCATGCATCCAACCTAGCCACTGGAATTCAGGTGAGATGATGTGGGGGTTTCTTCTTCTGTTTCACGTGAAGTGTGGTTTCTCAAGTTTGCTTGCTTGGCTAGTTGGTTCTTTGCATGCATGCGTTTTGATTGTGGCAGGCATCTCACTCTAGAGAAACTTTTAAGCCTTGTAAGATTTCAAAAACAGAATTGTACCAGCCTTTGGAGCCACCTCTTCCCTTGGTCTTTCTCTCCCATCCTCCCCTGTTTCAGGGGGGTATTCAGTTCCAAAGTCGGTGAGTAAAGGCTGACCTGTGGCTGGTTTTGCTGTCATTGCCAGTAGCACTGCCGCAGCAGAGGGAGGCCCCTTTCCCTCCCCGTGTGAGCTCCTGAAGAGAAGAAGCAACGTCACCTTTTCCTTAATTGTTCTCAGAGCTCCATTAGGCTGAGGTTTGTGGCATACTTGGCTCCTGGGCTGAGGGCTCCTGTAGGCGTTGTCTTGAAATCTTTATTCTGTGCCTTTGAGTCCACTTTGTGTGCTCTCTGTGAACTGAGAGTTGCAATTAGCTGCTGCTTGGGCTGTAAATGGCTGCCCTTAATAGGCATCTTGTGATGCTGCTAATAATTGCAGTGTTTTGGGGGAGCGCAGTTTTGCGCAAGTGCTTTCCTCTTCAGGCAGCTCTCTAAAAAGGGATGGTACTGATTAAAAAGCAACTAACGAGATTAGCTGTGTGTTGTTGGGGTACACAGAGGGTATTTGTGTGGTAGATGAGAAGTCCAGTGAAATGCAAAGCAAGCAGGTAAAAGGTAACTGTTAGTTGGGATTTAACAGAAGAACACAGCGACTTAGCAAGTCTTTGCTATGATTGACGGAAGGACTGAGTGTTGAAGCCTGATAGCCATAAGTATCGAAGAAATGGGGGTCTGAGTGTACTGAGTTTCACTTTTGAGGTATAATTTATAATGCAGTAAAGACGTGTGAGTAAGAGATGGCAGGGAGCTGCAGTGACCCGTGAGGAGGTATAAAGAAAAGACATTTAACAGGAAGGCTGATTTTTCTAGCTTATTCTTGGAATTGAAAAAACAACGCTAGGAGTCTTGGAAGGACAAGCGAATGCCTAGCTGCGTAAAGCACGAGTGATAGGCGGGTTGAAGTGTCTATTTGGTGTGTAATACCTGCATGTTTCACGTCAAATACAGTCATTTTACCCCTGTGGCGGACTCTCTGGCTGGAACCGTCAGTAGTCTTGAGTCCTCAAAGGAAACTAAGGGACATGTTTAGCATGAACTACTTCTCCACAGCAGTCCGGGCCTACAGCCGTTGTCCTTGTGTTTAATCTTCCTCGGAACACCTTCCTAGTGTTCTTCTTTATGCTCCTACGGGTAATTTTGTTTTTCTAAGATAAGAACCCAGCACAGCAGCAGCTGCTGGACTGTTGTACAGAAAATGGAATTCAAAAAATGTTGGAAATTGCTTCAGTAACCAAGAGGCTGCATAGAAATGTTTTTTATTTTTCTGTCTCTTTTTTCTCAATTTATCTTTAAAAGCATTTTTGCTTTCAAAAAATGGCATAGGTGTTCTGGTTCCTGAGAATATGAGGGGTATACTTTGAGCATCACAGTCCTGACATCAGGAAGGTTGAAGAATATCCTCAGCAGGTAGCCTGTAGAAATGGTCATTTCAGGTGGCTTTATTGTATCAGCTGTACTTACTGCACTTCTGAGGGCTTTTGTTTTGTTCTCCTCTTTCTGTTTGGTAGTTTCCTTAGAGTTGTTCTGCACTCGAGGAAGAGAATCCCTCAGGGACTCAGACAGAAAATGTCATTTGCCCATCTCTTCGGGTTCATCTCAGACTCCCTCCTAATCCATGAAGTCTGAGCTTGGCATGAGGAATCTTTCTTTGATCTATGTGGGGTTTTTAGTCAGGTTGAGGGATTCCTGAATAACGGAGCGTTGGGGTCTCAATGCCTGGTCAAACATGGAAAATTCACCTTAGCCATGTTTTGGGGAGACGCTGTGATTGAGAGATGTTTGCTTTGCACCTTTTAGCAGAGATAACTGAACACTGCAGTCCTGGATTGGTACAGAGGAATTATAGAGGTGAAAAAACGTATTCCCAAACACATTGACATGGATGTATATCTTCTGGAGTTAGTTTTGTGCATGCCACTTATGTCTTGTGTTTTGGTGAGTTTTGGGGGTTTGGGTTTTTTAACTGGGCCGGTGTTTAATAATGCGTGTTCTCCTCCTGTTTTAGCCAAGAGTTGAAACTAAACCCGAAGCTCAGTCTCAGCCTCCTCGTGTACGTGAACAGCGTCCCAGGGAACGACCGGGTTTTCCACCCCGAGGACCTCGACCAGGTAACGTGGATCAGCTTGTGTTTGTGCTTGGGACTAGTTAATGAGAGGCGTCTCCTTGACAGGTCTTGTCTGTACCTGTATTGTATTTGGCTGATGATGAACTGTCTGTTCCTGCTGCCTTCAACTAGAAATGGGGGAATTCGATTTGGAGTCCAAGCTGGTGATGAGTTGTTGCAAAGATCTGGCATGATTTCCAAGCTTCTGCTTTGTTGAAACGTTTTTTAATAGTCAAGCCACTCGCTTATATCCTTGAGTGCTTTTCATGTGGCTTGATGCAGTTCCGAAAAGCTGGGATGGAAATCTGATGGTTTTTTCCATGTTCTCCAGTTTTGCTGAACCTTGGAAGTAAGAGCTCTTAAAGACCTGTTGTTGCTCTTTGTTTTGGAAGAAAACCTTCCCACTGTGTCAGCCTCAGTCAGTTAATAATTTCATACGTGTTTTTCCATCTTGTGTAATTGTCTGAAATACCCTTCTCAGTTTGGCTGCCTCATGTTTGTCTTTGTTTATGAGCAGCCAGCTCTCTGCATTTTCTTACTCATACAGAATATCCAAGTCTGTAGGATGGTCTGGCTAGAAAACATGCACGTTACTTGACAGTCGTCAGAAGTGGTGTTGAGAGGTGAAAGCCTTTTGAACTGCATTCATCAGTCCAGCCTGGACACTTGGCACACCTCTGCGCGGCGCTGGGCAAAAGCCGTCTAGTCAAAGGCCCAGAGTTATAGGACGTTGATCAGTTCATCCTCTTCCCTAAGTCACGACTTCTGAGGCAGGGGGTGGTATCTGCGATTGTCCTGAAGTGGTAGCATAAACCTGGCAGGAGCTGGCAGAGTGCTGCCTGCAGAAGGGGTTAAGTCTCAGCGACTGCAAGCGCCTCCACCAGCTCAACTAAAATTGGTTCTAATGAAGGTTTTCAGTAAGTGCATGCCAAACAGTGGTAAGGATTGGGCTTAAAAGTGCTTTCGGCTTTGATCGCTGCAAGTATATCTTCTCTCGGGGGCAACACTGAAACTGAAAGGATTTCAGGCACCGAGAAAGAACTGTGATGTCTGTTACAGGTTAACATTTCTTGGGTTTTTGACATGTCATCTGCAGCACGGAGCAAAAGCTGCAACTTGTGACTTAAATCAAGGTGCAAATCTGCATTTCTACTACTCTTGGGTGTAATATGAGTCATACAGAAAACATGTAACAGAGCCCAGAGTCTTTTAATTCTGCTCTTACACTGGGGGGTAGGAGAGGCAGGGGAGAAAAAGCTGAATTCTCAGTTGACCAAATGGTGGAGCTTCAGCCGTATGGTCCTATTTTCAAAGGAAGTCAGCGAGCCGTTTTATCTGCTTAAGGAAACCCTTCAAACGAGCTAGCAAGCTTGCTGCGAACGGGCTTGTAGGGGAAGCTGAGGAGAGGAAGGGGTGCATACCTGCACTGTAATACTTTGGGGACAAAAGGGATAGCAGTGTGCTGCTGTCACACTGCAAGGCAGGTAATGATTTAGTAGGGAGATACCGGGCAAGATTTTATCTTGCACGCTGCTAAGCATACCAATACTTTGGTTGATCTGGAGAGAACATGAGGAACTCTCACCTGTATTTGGTACAAAACGGTGGAAGATGTGAGAGCCAGAAGAGGTGACTGACAAATATTGGTTTTAATATGAGTGCCACAGTAAGTATACCATTGTTGTGCTAAGGAATTGATAGAGGTGACTTAAATCCGAATCTTTTAAAAAGTACGTTTTAATAGGTAGAGAGCTCCTCTGCACTATAGTGACTTAAGATATAAGAAGAACCTCTTAAAGAAACTTGCCCAGTGTGCCAGATGTTTTAGTTAGCATGGATTTATTTAACCTAACCAGGGACACCAGACAAAAAGAAAACAAATACTTAGTGGTATTATCACAAAATTGTCAGGGCTGTGTAAAGAGAAAGGTAGTACCCTCCCCGCTGTGTCACCCACTCGGGAGCTGAAGGTACAGAACTGTTTCAGTGAACGTGCTTGGTGCTGTTCGTGGAGGCGTTCGTCTGAATCTACGCACGTCTTCTAACGTCAGTGGCTCTTCCTTCTTCTTTCTGTTGAAAACAGGGAGAGGGGACATGGAACAGAATGAGTCGGATAACCGTCGGATAATTCGCTATCCAGACAGCCACCAGCTCTTTGTTGGGAACTTGCCGCATGATATTGATGAGAGTGAACTGAAGGAGTTCTTTATGAGTAAGTAGCAATTTCAGCTGCGGAGACTAAGAAGAAAAACTGTGTGGAAAAGTCACGTACCGTTCACTTCGGGCCACACAGGGGAACTTCTACATGATGTAACACTACAGGCGTTGTCTGGAACAAGCGGAGGGGTGGTAGAGCTGGCACTGGGGTTTTTGGTAACGTGGCTTTTCCCTTGTGTGTTCCCAGGCTTTGGAAACGTGGTAGAACTTCGCATAAATACTAAAGGAGTGGGAGGAAAACTGCCTAATTTTGGTTTCGTGGTATTTGACGATTCTGAGCCGGTGCAGCGAATTTTAGTTGCAAAAGTAAGTATTGGCCTTGAGTAGCCTTCAAAGGAGGGACTGAATGCCTTAAACCCCAAGAGGTGTGGGCCATCCCAGTTTGCCTTGCTGTTGTTTCCAGCATTCATTCATAAACAACCGTTGTAAGAAAAGCATACTTTTGGCACACTCATTCTGTCAGGAGTGTTCTGCAGCTTACGAAAGCTGCGCCGGCATTCCTCGGAGCACGTTGTACCAAATTCAGGTGTTTTTTACCTCTGCATATAGACGCCACGTGGAGCTCAGCGCTTACTTTTAGAGATCCTTTTAAGCTGAAAGCTGGGGACGTAACCTTTAGAACAGCATCGCGTGGATCTCTGAATTCTGCGTCCCGGGGCTGAGGAAAAGGAGCAAGGTTATTTGTGGTTGTGACTTGAGGAATTTGAGAGGAGAAAGCAGCAGTTTTCATGTCTAGTGTGTGCGAGTGAGACCTGGTAGAGCGCTTCTTCAGGAACTTTAGCCCTGAAGTGGAAAAGCCAGCAGTGAAGAGGCTAAAGACAACCCTGCCCTTATTTCAGGAAGATATTTTCATTCCTTGCATGCCGCATGAATTTTGAAATGCTGTTCCATTTACCGTAGACCTTTAGGGCTAAGGTTGTGTGCTGCAGGGAACCGTTAACCGTTAGCTTTTGTCTTTCGCATGTAAGTGAAGGGAGGCTGAGGCGTGCGGCCGGTGCAGTGTTTTCATATGCCTTGTATAAATGGACTTTGTGAAATGGTGACTAACGTGTGCCTTGAAAACTTTTCCCTATAAGCCTATTATGTTCCGGGGTGAGGTGCGCTTGAACGTAGAAGAGAAAAAAACAAGAGCCGCTCGTGAAAGAGAGACCCGAGGTGGAGGCGACGATCGTAGGGATATTCGTCGCAATGATAGAGGCCCCGGGGGTCCCCGTGGAATAGTGGGTGGTGGCATGATGCGAGACCGTGACGGAAGAGGACCCCCTCCGAGAGGTGGCATGGCACAGAAACTTGGCTCTGGACGAGGAACCGGGCAAATGGAAGGCCGTTTCACTGGACAGCGTCGCTGAAGTCTCCACTGTGGGCAGACAGTCTTGGCAGTGGTACATTATCCGTCGTGTTTGCATTCTTGTTAATTTTTTTTTGGCTTTGGAATGTGACACAGCCCTTCTGATCATTTCTTTGATGTGAAAGCATCCTTTGGTTTCCAGTTTAAATTGAGGTGGATGTTCTTTCCCCAGTTTCACAACAGGAGTCACACTGTTAATTTATAAATGTAGACTTGGAGAATTGAGGACTGGAGAAAAAAAAAAAAAAAAAAAAAAAAAAAAAAGAAAGAAAAAAAGAAAAAAAAAAGACCGGTTTAACTATCTGCAACAAAAGTGAACTAAAGGACATGCCCAATAGAATTCAGGTCCTTTTGGTCAAAAACCCTCTGCTGCACATTTTGTGTAAGTGTTACTGTTTCTGCTTATTACTGTCGGAAACACAAATAGTGCAATTTGTGCAATTGGAGAAGCTTGCCTTTTTTTTTTTTCCTTCTTAGAACACTCGGCTCCAAACAAACTCGTGTTTACGCACTCATCAAAATGCACTAATGGGTACTCTGAACTCATTTATATTGACATCTGCAGGAGGCATCGGAGGAAAAAAAACCCTTCATCCTCTTATTCAGACAGAATAGCTTGTGAAATGATGCGGGCATCTGATCTGCTTGCTGTGACCAACATATGTACACACACAAACCTTAATAAGACTACAAGTTTATTCCAGAAGGAATCCATTTAGCTGTAAACTAAACAGAACCCAGAGTTTCAAAGTCGTAGCCCTGAGTACGCAACAAGTTTGATAGCTCACGTCAGATTTTTCTATCCGCCCCTCTTCAGTACAGGGATGGCTGCTCAACACACTCCTCCTTCCTCTTTCCCCTTCCTTCGATAAGCATTGTACAGTGAAATTTGTCTTGACTGTATTCGAGTTCTCTGGTAATGTAATAAGCATGATGGTGCCTTCTATGAATACATCATTCCAGTCTTGCTGGTGATTTTGTACAGTATAGTGTATGATTTACTGTGCTGCAAAGCCAGTCGGCTGCAAAGCATTTAAAGGAAATCATTGAAAAAATGTATTAAAAAAATTGCAGTATCTTTCAATCAGTAAACGTTGCTAAAATTATCATCCACCTTGCTCTTGAATTTACAAGTTCGCCTGTTTTTTTGCAGAGGGGGGAAGGGAGGAAGAAGGCATCCAAGTAGTCTCCAGGTTGTCTCTTCTCTTTAATCAAAGTTAAAGAAAACAGAGTTGAAATCTCTCTTGGGCGTGAATTTCTGCAGTCAGTCAGGAACGGTGAACGCTTTTGGCCAGCTCGTAATCGGTAGAACTGAGCATCCTTTGTGAGGGTGAGCTTATCAAACAAGGATACTGCAATTTTCAGAGAACAAAACAGCAGCTCTTAACTATTTGCATTTTCCAGTTGCGCTTTTTAAAAAACTCGTACTCATTTTGCACATAACTCTCAGCTGAAGTTGACACTTATGTGGCTCCAGACTGAAGGACAGAAAGGAGACATCCTCTGCTTCAGCTTGACTGGCGGGTTTTCCCGGCGGAGAGGTCCGTTTCTGGATGACGTTCTGGAGCGCATTCCCGTAAACCGCAGCTGCAGCAGACAGTACAGTTCGGCGCGATGCCGGGGCGTGCAGCGGGCGCCCGGCTCTGGGTGTCAGGAGTAAAAGAGGGGGTGTGCCTGTGTGTGCGTCTGTGTGAAAGTGTGACCACTTAAAGCTGCTTCTGAGCATGGAAGACCTCAAATAAAATAATCGCAATTCCAAGCAAAAGCAGATAGGGCATCAGAGCAGTCTGACTCTGGATTATGCAATCATTTGCTGGTTTTGAGTAAGTTGGAAGATTTTGCACATATTTTTCTGATACGTTACGCAAAGTGAAGCGGCGTCTGTCTGTTTTCTCCCAGACTCGAGGTCTTCTGTGTTGGATGGTAAGTCTTGCACTATTTTCATACTCTTTTTTTTCCCGGGGCACATTTCTTCCAGTTGCCATTTTCATATTTCACTTTTCTGTTGAAGGTCTTACATTTTCAGCTGTTACCTGGAAATCTGTAGTACTTGAACTGCTCTCCACACAACACCACTACTTAGGTTTGAAGCCTTCGGACAAATTGCTGTCATCAGTTAGCAGTTTGCCACCAGTGTGTTTTGTGTAGCCTTCCCCCTCCCCGCCCCCTTTTGTCGTGCTGTGGTGTTTTGCCACCACCAAATTCATTTGTATGGCAAATGGCACTGGGAATAATCTCGACAACAAAAAACGGAGTATTAAAAAGAGCTACTGAGCCATTCTGCTTTCTGGCTTGCTTCTTGTTTAAGTGACATGAACAACCGTTGGAACGCCATCCCGAGAAGTTTACATGGTGATAGCTCACCTGCTGTACTGTGGACTCTTACGTGTTCTCGACCCTCTCGATAGTAAATGTACCTCTTAGAGCAAAGGAAGGGATTCACTGACCATTACTGTTAGTTGCTGATTTGTGGATGGTGGGAGTATTTTGTCATTACGGTTCTATTTCAACAAACTTGGCTGACCATCTTGGCTTTAGTAGGTATACAAGACAGTGGATTACCATCTTTATTGCTGTAACGTGTCAAGCATTATATGCTAGTAGATTCTAGTTTAATTGTTGCAGGTGGAAAGTATTTTTACTTTTAAGTTTCCATTCTGAATGTGTTTTGACTAAACATACCAATAAACTACTGATGTCTGCAGCATTTATCCCTGTCCCTAAGTCTCGTGAATGCAGGTCGCTGTAGAGCACTCTCTCATCCCTTGCTATACAGAAAACGCTTTTTAAAGAACATTGTTGCTGGCTTGTCAGATGGCGGTGGGAAGCCGTGGTGGCGCAGCATCACATACTTCAGGTGAAGTGTTTGACTTGAGTCGATAAGCTCTGGTTTGCCGTGGCTGTAGGAACTCTTTTCCTGGGACGTTGGCTTAAGAAGACACAAGGGTCGGAAACCCTGCCAGTGCCACCGCGATCCCGTGCCTGGTCCCTTCGTGGCTTGTGAGGGGTCCTGGCTTGGGTCGCTGGGCCTCCAGAGCTGAAAGGCCAAGGAAGTTGGACATGGTTTGTTCATGTCGATCTGGCGGCTCCTCTCGCCGTGCGGGGTGCGTGTGGGTCGGGGAGGACACGAGTTCCTCTCAGGCGTGTCCCAGGTTCGATTCCTCCGCGCCCCGCCGGGCTGTGGGCGCTGCGGCGGCCGGCTTCAGGGGTACGGCTTGAAGGGACGCTGCGATGGTGCTGGGAGGAACGTGAGCCGAGCTGTCAAAAAAAACAAATCCGGAGTTGCTTGCTCTCAACTTTAGCGTCACTTACTCTCGATGCTGTGGAACTGATTGTCATACTGCAAGATAATCCCTTCTTTCCCTTCTTGTGTTTGGTGGCTTTGCCAGTGCCAGCATTTACCCAAAAAGATTGGGAGAAGGGTTATTCTTACGCTGCTTGTAGATAAATGGTGTCTGAGTCATGGAATCTGTGCGGAGCTGGCTTGCTGTGGGTGAAGTTCCTGGTAGCTGCTGTCTGCTGCGTCTTGAAGTCCTCTGCCGAGTGCACGTCTTGGCTGTAATATTTTCTGCTAAGTGGCAGTTGGGAAGTGTCTGAAAAGTTGCACGGTTTTGGGAGTTGAAATACCAGAATGAAAAGACGAGATCCTGTGGAAGACCCCGCAGCCCAAGTCACCAAAACCTCCTGTGAGGGGCAGCCAGCCTCGACAGCTACGAGATCGGCTGTGATCTCCCCCAATGCCGTCCCCTGAGGGCCTGCAGCATCAGAGCTTCGTGTTGCTTCATGAGGTAAATTGTGGAGGCCTGCAAACTCCTCGTTATCTGGGGCTGGGGCGGAGGGAGGAAATGGCAGAAATAACGGTGTCTGAAACCGAACAAGGTCAGCCAGAACCTAGTTTTACTTGGGCCGTGAAGTCTTATGTATTTAGAATTGTTCAAGAGCACATTTTATCAGCACCCCAGCCGATGTTTAGGCTTTGTGAATGACTGTGCGTAACGATCAGCCCGTACGTTTTCCTTTTTTTCTGGTTGAAATGGAGCAAGGTAAAAGTAAATGCAAACGCATACCGCAGTGATAGCTGGGGGCAGCTGAAGGGTGGCCTCGCGGGTTCCTTTGGCGGTGACCACGTTGCAGATGCAGCCCGCACTAAGGTACCATTACACATTCTCGTGGACATGATTTTAGAAAGGCCTTTGCAGCCACAGCGATTGCTGGGGCTTTGCCTTTCATGGGGAGAAATACAGCTTGGAAAAGTGGATTCATTGGACGTGATGGAAGAAGATAGCAAGCTGCCCGATGTTCTTGGGAAAGCTCCTGCTGCTGTCCGGGGTTAAAGTGTGGCTTCTTGCAAGGGGAAAAAAAACCCACTTGGGGCGTCAGTGTACCTTTTGTTCATCTCCTGACTGGTGTCCCCTGGGCTTGAGCTGAAGTGACACACCTCGGTAATGGCGCTTCCGAGGCTGGCTGCAGCGCTGGCTGTTCCTCTGACGACTTGGAACAGTGCGAAGTTGTGTGTACTCTGTGTGTGCCTGTGTGTGTGTACTCTGTGTGTATTCTGTGTGTGCTGTGTGTGTACTCTGTGTGTGCATGTGCGTGCGTACTCTGTGTGTGTGTGCGCGCGCGTGTGTGTACTCTGTACTGTGTGTCGATAACTCTGCGTATATTTATGTACTCTGCTCTGTGTGTGCTCTGTGTTGCACATGTGTGTGTGTACTCTGTATGTACTGAGTGTATTCTGTGCGTGTGTGTACTCTGCGTGCGTGTGTACTCTGTGTACTGTGTGTGTACTCTGTGTGTGCTCTGTGTTCTGTCTGTGTGTGTACTCTGCATGTGTGTGTGCGTGTGTGTGTACTTTGTGCGTGTGTGTGTACCGTGTGTACTCTGTACTGTGTGTGTGGGTACCCTGTGTGTATGTACTCTGTTTACTCCGTGTGTGTGCACGTGTGTGCGAGTGTGTGTGTACTTTGTGTGTGTGTACTGTGTCCTGTGTGTATGTACTCTGTACTCTGTGTGTACTCTGTGTGTGTGTGTGTGTACTCTGTGCGTACTCTCTGTGTGTATACGCTGTGTACTCTCTACTCTGTGTGTCAATACTCTGTGCGTGTATCTGTGTGCTCTGTGTGTCTACGCTGTCTGTGTGTGTACTCTGTGTGTATACTCTGTGTATTGTGCGTTTACTCTGTGTGAGTACTCCGTGTGTGTGTGCGCACGTGTGTGTGCACTGTGTGGGTGTTGACACCACGTTTGTCCTGATGGACCGGGTACACAAAGAGGCAGGCGCTGTTGTGGCAGCTCTTGGCCGCTGTGCCCTGCCAGCAGCAGGGGTGGAGCGGGTGTGCGGTGCCAGGGGTGCGCAGGAGGGAGGGGAGCGGTGTTGGGGACCGTTTGGGACATGGAGTAGGTGATGATTGGGGTGATCAGGACCCAGTCCCGTCTCTGGCTCGGAGCCCCTCCGCAGCAAAGAGAAGAAACGAGGCTGTGTGGGAGGCCCCTGTGCAGCGTGCGACAGCTCTGCCGTAGCATCTCCCGGAGCATCGCAGGGGCAGGAGCGGCACTGCTGCACCAGGGTGAAGTGTCCGGCTTTTCCTTCTGGGCAGGTCCAGCGAGAGCTGCTGACATTTCCCCGAGAAGCGAGGAGCGATTGGTTTCTCCCTGACATGGCAGCTCCCTGCTCCCAGGCCACGCAGGGCTGGGGAGGGGTAAACCTGTGGGTTCCCAGTCCTGATGGGAAGATTGCGAGAGCATGGCCCAAGAGATGGAGTAAAAAAATGGAGTTTTCTCTGTGGTTGGAAGAAAAATAGCCCAGTGGGAAGCAGGTTGGAGGAAGGATGTGGTGGGCGCAGCAGCCTCGGCCACCCGAAGCTGCAGCGGGGCTCTGACCCCAGGGAGGTGCTCATGTGAAACAAGAAATAAATAAAGACTCAGCATCAAACGTGTCCAGGCTGCGGTTACTGTTCCTCTGAAATCCGCTGCGTTGCCACTTGCCCACAGGCTCCCGTCTGGGGGGTCTGTACAGCACCTGCAGCCACACGTGGAACGCAGCTCGGCCCCGCTCCACGCCCCCCCCCCCGCCGGGGGGCCCGTTACCGCCCCGGGGGGAGGCACCTGGGGTCGTTTCGCCCCGGTTTGACCGAGTGCCACCCCCGGGGGCTGCCGGGGC
>WEKW01014822.1:837166-903196 GCA_013389905.1 Sula dactylatra
CCACCCCCCGGCAGCTCGGGAGACCCCCCCTGCCCGAAGGGAAGGCAGCCGCTGCCCACCAATGCATGTGCACAGCACCACCTCCAGCGGCTCAGTGGAACCCCGGCGGGGGACACCAAAGTGCAAGAAGTCATTGATCAAGTGTTTAGAGCAAGAGTCCCTGCTGCAGCCCAGGGGCGAGCAAGCTTGACCACAGGACATTTGGGGACACAGAGGTGGTCCTCAGCCCTTGAAGTCCTGAAACAGGGAACCCCTAGAGACCTGCACTGCAGAAACTGCAACAGAAACTAAAGAAATAGTCAAGCTAACGCTAAGAAAACAAGAAATACAACCAAACAGACAAACCCAAACCAAAATAAACGAAGGCTAGAGGAAAAAACAAATCTCCCCAGCCAGGCACTGACCAAACAAACAAGTCAGTTTTGGTCCCTATTGAAATGCCCCTTTCCCCATGCCCCGGGCTGCACCAGTTACCCCAGAATCACAGGCAGCCCCTGCATTGAGGGCAGCGTGCCAGCACCACCTGCAAGGGGCCTTCTACAGCAGGGACCAGGACAGAGGGGGAGGGGGCACCCGGTGGTGAGGAGACACAGGAGACAAGGCCCCAGCAGGTGATGGTTATGAACTGGGCAACACCTTCCTCCCAGATGATAAATGTGTCTTCATGAAAAAAAAAATGGAAGTAAAACCAACCACAGCAATCCATCCCTCCAGGAGCTAAGGAGGCTGAAGTGCTGCCTCAGTGCCACAAACAAACATGACCTGGTCCTGGGCACTGAAGCCCAGCCCAGGTGCCCATCCCATTTGCTCCACCTGTAGGGATGCCTGTCACTCACGTGTCCCTTAAGGAACAGCCTTCCCTAGGGCTGAGAGGGGAAAAAAGGCATCTCTCTTCCCAGGGTGGCACTGACAGGCTGCAGATGGGGAGCCCCTCAAAGAGCAACAGCCTCCAGGCTCTGCTGCATGGACACCACCTCCAGGGTGGTAACCAGTGATCTGCAGAGATATTCAATAGAAACTGCTAGTGAAACCAAGGCCTTTGCCCACCAACCCAGGCACGCCCATGGGGCTTTTGCTGTCTGCTGTTCGGCCTTCTGCAACAGCCCTGCAGGCTGGGAGCCGCAAACTGCCTTGACTTCCCCACCACCAGCACTGCGCAGGGCTGACACAGCACCCTGGGGGCTTCACGGGCATTCCCAATGTGCCAAAAAGTCTCCCCCGGGATGAGGGCACACAAGGACCTGCAAAAACATATACGCCAGAAACACACGGAGCCGCTGCAGAGTGGCCTCAGATTGGCAGAGTTGGTCCCAGGTCTGTCCTTGCCCGAGTTTTTAAGTTTTCCATTAAAACCTTGAGGATGAAGTGTTTCCTCCCCAGGATCCTCTACGGCTCCATCATGTCACTGCAAGGGAGCAGAAGTTCACCCGCCATCCCGTGGGCTCTGGTACCTGCGATGCTCTCAACACTGCCAAGCCCTCTCCCGGCCCCAAAGGGGCTGTCGGCAGGCTCTGGCGCTGGATCTGGCCGTGCTCAGACTTTCTCTCCCCAGAGGAGGAGGGCCAGCTTCTTTGCCCACTCCTCCTCAGCCATCAGGTGGCCAGTCCCTGCCTGCCCACAGGGACTGGGGCAGGACACGTACCCGTCCAGGGGCAGCCCTGTCTGCAGGAGGCTATTGATGATGGCCACAACGTGCGAGCAGATAAGGGCAGACACCGTGTCGGCAAGGAAGTGTCAGAGAGCATCATGCTGCATGATCAGTATCTGGATGTAAATAATGCTGAGGATTTCTGGCACCTGGTGGAACAAGACAAAAAGAGCTGTTCTGTTCATCCTTTCCCCAGCTTCCTACAGAGCCCAGACACAACCATGCAGACGATGAGCAATATCAGTTCCCCTGACAGTTTCTCAAGGTGCAGCCCTAAATGTCACCCAGCAGTTCACAGTGAATCCCTTGTGTACACAGAGGGCATACCCGCTTTTCCCACCGACTCAGCTGCATCAGTCTGATCCCCTGTGCGAGGTACTCACCCTCCCTTCCAGCCAAATCCAGCTCTCTGGGGACATGTTTCTTTCCTCCAGCCTCCTCCTTTCCCCCACGCCCACTCCTTCCCCACAGGACAGGACCTTCCCCTGAGCCTTCCAAGCTCAGAACTCTGCCTGGGATCAGGACAGCCAAACGAGAGGGTCACTGTCCCATGGGAACACTCAGCTTCTCCTGATGGGGCTGGTCCCCAGACAGTGACACAGGCACCAGCTGGTCTCTCTCTTCACTCTGGGTGATGGCCATGCAGGCCAGGGAACACAGGATCCCTGGGAACATCCAGGCTCAGGGAAGACAAGGAGAACCAAGAGCAGGTATACAATGTCATAATATGCACCAAATACAGAGTAAAAATTAGGAAGTTCATGGAACTGGGGACCAACAAAGAAAAAGCAAATAAGGGGACTGTGTTAGAAAAATGTGTAAAAAAACTAAGTAGCGCCAGGAGTGAGGAGGATGAAACCCCCAGTGTCAACACCACATTCCTCCTTGGGAAGGACTTGGGGTGCCAACAACTCACTGCAGCCCCCCCACCTTCTTGTTGCAGAAGATGGTGCTGTCACCCGTAGGGCCCAGGTGCAAGGAGGGCTGAGCACCCACCCGGGAAATGGGGAGCAAGTGGGAAGTTTGGGTGTCTCAGCTGTAAGTGCCTTGGTCATGGGAATAAGCTGAGTTTAGCTTGGGAGCGTTAGTATCACCAGACTGAGAAGAAGTCTGGAATGTGGCTGCCTGCAATTGGATCGGACAAAGCCCTTCACTGTCCATACCACATGGGCTTCTTTAGCCCGCACCAACTGCCCGTGGTGCACTGCAACAGCTGAGATGGGAAGCTCAGAGCCAAAGGGAAAAAGTGTCTGTTTTACCTCTGTGAATAATTATCCCCCCTGCATTTCTCCAGGAAGGTCACCAGCCACTCACCAGCTGCCTGAGCACATTCGGGTCTGATGGACAGCATCCCATCCAGCACAGCAGAAATGAAGTCGGCGTGGTCTATGCTGGGGGAATGTATCTGTGTCTCCACAGTCTGGAAAGAAATCAGAAATGGGAGAGACCACATCACAATTCTGGCGCTTCAAAAGAGGGAGGAAACTCATGCATGTGATTAGTGAGACTACCAGTTAGTCCTGGAGGGTGCGACTGCTTTAACATCCAGCTGTGCATATAGGGCTTTTGGTATTCTGTGTAGTTGAGAGATCTGGGTGTGTCTCCCCGGCTCAGTCTCAGACCCCAGCTGGAAGCAGGGCCATGGTAGCAAGGACCTGCCACATCCCTCCCATGGGCCCACTTAGGGTAACGAGGGCTGTGCCTTGGCAAGGGCTGACGCATCAGCCTCCTCACCACTCGCCACTGGGCAATACGAAGTTGAAATCTGCCCTTTCGCTAACAGCTGGTGCTGTGGAAAAGTTTGGGCTGATGGATGTGGTGCTTAGGGATATTATGAGCTTGTTGACAAGAAGTTGCTGTTGTGAAAAAAAACCATGGATATGAAATTGGACACGGTGACCTGAAACCAGTGTGATTTTATTGTCTGGCCAAGGTGATGTGTTGCACCCAGTCACAGGAAATCTCTGTTTCTCTGACCATCCTCTGAGACAGGAGGCCCCTAAAAATCTCTGACCCTGCTACTGCCAAGCCTGAAGATTTCCTTGTCACCCATTTACCACAGACCACCATCTAACTCATCTGCAATGCTGTGTGATGGCCCAAAGCACAGGAACAGCTCAAATTGTTCAATTTCCCCTCTCTCTCATGGATCTCAGTGGATGAGCTTCCCCTGTGGAAAGTTCACAAAACAAGGGTTTGTAGCAAACCACCGGAGAAAGAAAAAAATGCTAGCAGAAAGCTAGCACAGTCTCAGAGGCTGAGGTAAGCTCCCCGAGTGTCAGAAATCACAGGCTGGGAGGGAGCTGCCAGGGCCTGGTGGCTGTGCACAGTGTCTGACGCCCGTCTCTCACAGCCCCATGAAGCTGCTCAGCAGGGAGAGGCCCCGGCAGCGGTTCAGTGCCAAGGCAAACGCTGGGGAACAGGGACATCTGGGGACATGGCAGCTTTGGGGATCTCCAATGCTGACACATGGTCATTCAGGGACTGCCTGCAGACCAAAAGAGATTTTCTGCAGACCATGCAACAAACAGGTGTCAGGTACTGTAAGAAGCCAGAACAGCCGCAGGATCATAGGATAATTCGGGTCATAACAGACAGTGGGAGGTCTCCAGTCCAACCTCCCGCTCAGACCAGGGTCAGCTATGGGCTCAGAATGGGCTGCTCAGGAATGTATTCAGCTGGATTTTGAAAACCTCCAAGGATGGGGATGCCACAGCCTCCCCAGGCAACATGTTCCAGTGACTGACTGTCCTCCTGATGAAACACTTTCCCCTTATATGCAGTCGGATGCAAGAGCTGGCTGGCAGCAGCAGAAACTCGCTGTTGTGTAATTCACAAGCAGCCCAAAGATGCCCTGCAGCACAGATCAGTAGGGATGCCTGGGGAGCTCACTTATCCGGCTCCTGGATTTTATGAGCTGCCCCCTTACCCCCTCACTGCCAAGTACTTGTGTAAATGGTCCAGCTGATCAGTTGTGAGTGTCTCTGAGATACCCACAGCCACACTTGCAAGCTGGAAAGCAGTTAAAGAAAAGGAGGGTCAAGCACCACAAGCTGGGCTGCCTTTTTCTCGCTTCCTTTTCCCCACAGCCTCATCGAGTGTCTCTGTCTCCACCATGAGGTTGGGAACGCGCTGGTACTGGTGTGTGAGCAAGGAAACTTCAGCTGCTGTGCAGCAAAGGCTGTAAGCCAGCACTCCCCAACACAGCTTTCTCTTTCTCCCTGCCCTTTCCTACCCAGCACAAGCAACAAAAGCATTTGTGTGTCCTCACAGAGAACTGGAACAGGGAGCTGACTTGTCTTACAAACGACCCGGCCCATTCCCCTTTGCTCATCTAGCTCTGTGCAGACTCTATTTCCCCAGAGGTGTCACCACAAGGCTGCATCAGTGCTGGCACTGGGGCAAGACGAGGAACAGAGAGCTGGGGAAGGCATATCTGGCTGACTCAAGGAACTTACATGCTGCACATTTAGCACTAGTGGACCTGGGCTAATTCGGTCTGTTGTAGATGTGCTTTGATGTCCTTGAGACTTCTCTTGCCATTTGAGCATTTCTGAAAACTTGCTATCTCAGCTTCACAGCCCTGGGAAGAATTTGGATCCGAAGCAAGAATGGTATCAAGTACTTCTGCATCACACGTTGCATTGCCCTGCAGAGCACAGGGGACAAGAAAAAGAAGCAATGCTGATCTCGCCATTTGGTACAAAGATCAAGGGTCTCTTTGGAGCTCAAGTTACACTTGCCTGAAGGCCAAGTTCAAGTTCTGGCCATTAGCTCTGCTTTCTACCTGCCCCCACTGCACTTCTGTGGGACCAGCAAAAAGTTGTTTGAATGAAGTGGCTGTGCACCAAATCTAGAAACAGGCAGGTGCTCTGCCGATGACTGTACGGTGCCCCAGCAGTGCAGCAGTGGTGGGAAAAACTCCTGGGAATGTGCTTTCAGGGGGTGTCTGTCTTTGCTTCTGCCGTTTCCCCCACATCAAACCCATGCAGAGGAGCAGAGTCGACAGCAGCACAGAAATGGGAGAACGCATATTTGCTGGGTTGTTAAACTGAACAACTGAGTCAACATTCCTGACAGACTGAGCTCATGCCCTGTCTGGGATTTGCTTCCACACCCCTGGGCATCCCTCTGGTTTTCTGTTTCAACTGTCTGAATGCTAGCAGGAGAAAACAAAGTAAGATGATACTTAAGGATTTCTCTCTCTTTCCCCCCTGCCAAGTATAGCTGTCATTAAGTGTCTGGTTTTCCTCCTGATTGTTTGCTAATATTGCTTTACAGCAAAGCCCCAGTGCGAAGAACTGCAGTCCTTTCCCCGTGTGTGGGACAGAAAGATGGGTGAGAGGAGGAGGAAGGAAACCCCTTCTTTCTTGCAAGCCAGTGCTTAATTGTGAGTGAATGAAAAGTAACTCCGGTACCAACTCCACCTCCTACTTCTTGTCACAGGTTCATTTGAGAGACTCGTCAGGTAAATATCTGCTATTTTTATAAGCATCAAAATTGTGTTCAGTACCCTCTTTCTAGCCCATTAATGTGTCTTCCCCCTCTCAGTGTGCTGAAGAGCTGAAAAACATCATCTGGCAGGGCATGATGTAACTTGCCAGCCAGATCTGCATCAGCTCCTCCAAGCTTTGAAAATACAGTGCCTGTAACAGAAAGCTACTTGACTGACATGTTCCAGGTCTTTATTTTTGTATGTGTAGTACAGCAGGATTTAGCTGCTGCCTGGCAGTGTCACCCATGTGCACAACGCAGCTAGGGAGTCCCTCTCCCAAGCACCCCCATCTCCCCAGCCAAACCAGTGAGTGTGCGGACTAAAGAGCAGTGCCGTTTCCGCAGGCCTTGCTTTGCTGCTGAAGGACACCAGTCCGTCACCTTGACAGCACTTGTTTCTTGCTCGCCTCCTTCTGCCTACACACGCTGGGTTCTTGCTCAGGTCCGTTGTGCAAACACCGAGCGGTGCGGGGAGGGGTTGTTCCAGGAGCAGTAGAAACGGGCGGCCCAGGGCCGGAGGGACAGAACGACCGCTTGTTTGCTCAGCCTGCAGCTCCCAGACAGACAGACTCGGCACCCCCTCTAGCGTCCACCTGCCCAAACTGCCTTCCACTTCCGAACCACACCGGACACCGCGCCTTCCTCACATCCTAAGGGCATCTCGCAAGCAAGCGTCGCGCCTCAAAAACTGCCTTGTTAAAGGCTCGGCCTCTGGTGAAGCAAACCGGCCCTCTGTGCTATAGGCAAGAGTGTCTGGGCGCTCTTATCTCCCTTTCCCTCGAACTGTGTAAATTTGCCCTTTCTTGGTTGGGTTTCCCTGTAACAAGTTTTGTTACCACTTCATCTCTGTGATGTTTAGTTTTGCTGATTAAGGTCACATTGTCACTTATGAGATAGCAACAACTGCCCTCCCCACCCCGAAATTCTTTGCAACCTTTGCAATGTCTATCAGGAACGCTGACCTAGTTGTTCAGTTTATTAACCCAGCAAATACGCGTTTCTCCCATTTCTGTGCTCCAGTCCACTCCGCTCCTCTGCAATGTCTGCAGAGAGAGACCTCAAACAAAACAGGTGTGAAGATTAAACATCTGTGCCTTTACACAAAGAAATGGTGCCTCTACCAGGACCAGAGTTTAGGCAAAGGAGAGAAAAGCTGTGCTGCTGCCTGCACCTCCTCTCTGACTAAGCAGAGCATTTAGATATCCAAAGCTGTCAAACAGTAATAAAAGTCCCACTGCATGTGCTAGAAATCTTTCAGTGCTAAATGCATACTGAATCAGCCTACTTGTCATGTTTCTTCTAATGAAGAATTAGCAAGAATTAGCATTAGTGTCAAAGCTTGTTAATGCGATATAAAAATTATTCTGTGAATATATATGTTACAAGTTCAATTTTGCTATGTTGCTATACTGAATAATGTAGGAGGAAACAGTGACTTCCAGTTATCCTTACACTACTATGAAACATAATCATTGCAGTGTCTTGGTTGGCCTACATACCTGGGAGAACCCTGGAGGGAAAGACAGAGAATATTTAAAATAATGAAATTTTGGCATCACAATTATTATTTCTAAGTATGTATTACTTACTGATACCCTCTATCAGGGTAGTTACTCTGGAGAGTATTTTTTACCTCCGGCAGCAACTTACAGGTATCAGCTTCCTTGTGAGCACGTATCAGCATGTTCTTAAAAGGGGCATGTTAGCTTCTGTTAAACGTGCCATGGAGGGAGAGCAGAAGTGGTGCTTATGCAGTAGTATTATCGCATGACTCTGCCAAGTCGTGCTTGTGACGTGCCAAACATGCACAGAAACTTGCTGCTTTAGTTTTCAAGCACCTTTGGATCTGACTCCAAATGAACACTGACTTTTCTTGTCTTTAAATCTGTACCTATACCCAGCTGTAACAGCGGCATTCGATCACCCAGAAAAATGGCTGGAAGGTCAGATCTTCCGGAAAGAACTAACGGCTTGGTTTCGTGCCCTGCACTCCAACAGACCTGTGGCACCAGCGTCCCCGCGGCCCTGCCAGGGACCGGGCTGCTGCAGGGGGGGGGCACTCATAGCATGGGCGGGGCATGGAGATGCACCTTTCTGCTTTCGCCACCCCTCCGCCAGCCCTTCTCCCTGGGGTCCCAGTCAGGCACAGATGGATACTGGCAGGATTGCGTGCTCGGAGAGCAAAGAGCAGCTGCAGTTCCCACTGAGGGTGTCTGAACATACAGCTGCTCACTTTAAAACATTCAGCCTGTGATAACCTACGTAGGCTGTCCAAAATTTGGATACAGCCAAAACTAGGTGTCACACTTGTTTCTGTAGTTGATCCTGGGGCTACCCATATTGACTCACATCCTTTTTGCCACATATCTTTCCACTGATAATCACTTATATGATTTTTGTCTAGCAGGGTGACTCACTCTACTTCCCTCTCTGCATGAGAAGTGTTTCAACTTGACTCAACCGTGTAAAATTTTTTTTCTTATAATCTCGACATTCAGCGTTGGATCCACAAGGCCCCAAACTGTGTTCACTAACCACTGCTACATCAAATTCCTTTTCCTTTTTACCCTCCGCACCCAATTCTGCTTGCTCTCAGATAACCGTTCACCCTCCCCTGCAGATCACTGACCTCTGGGGAGATCAGTTAAATCACAGCTAGGATAAAACCATTCTCCGTTACCATCAATTGATCTCTTTTAGTTCTTTGAAATGTTGTACACCAGCTACTCGCAGAGTCTTTATTTAGGCGAAATAAGACTCAAGAATCGTGGCATCATTTAGGTTGGAAAGGACCTTTAAGATCATTGAGCATCCCCCAGTTTAAGAAGGACAGGGAACTGCTTGAGCAAGTCCAGCGGAGAGCTACCAAGATGCTCAGGGAGCATCTCTCTTATGAGAAAAGGCTGAGAGACCTGGGTTTGTTCAGCCTGGAAAAGAGAAGACTGAGGGGGGAATCTTATCAATGCTCATAAATATCTGAAGGGTGGGTGTCAAGAGGATGGGGCCAGACCCTTTTCAGTGGTGCCCAATGACAGGACAAGGGGCAATGGGCACAAGTTGGAACACAGGAAGTTCCACCTGAATATGAGGAAAAAATCCTTTCCTGTGAGGTGCTGGAGCAGTGGAACAGGCTGCTCAGAGAGGCTGTGGAGTCTCCTTCTCTGGAAATATTCAAAGCCTGCCTGGATGCAAACCTCTGCGCCCTGCTCTAGGTCTACCTGCTCAAGCGGGAGTTTGGACAAGATAATCTCCAGAGGTCCCTTCCAACCCCTACCATTCTGTGATTCTGTGATCCTGTGAGTCCAACCTCTAACCTAGCACTTCCAAGTCCACCACTAAACCATGTCCCTCAGCACCACATCTACACGTCTTATTAAATACCTCCAGGGACCGTGACTCAATCACTTCCCTGGGCAGCCTGTTTCAGGGAAAAACCTGAAGGTTTATTTCAGTTTTCACAGCATCAATCTTCTACAATGATCTTTTCCCTCTGCATCAGGACCAAATCAAAATAGTTTTCCTTCAGTCTAAAACAGAAAGTAGAAGTCTGAGACAAATCTTAAAAAAGAGAAGTGAATGCCATTTCCCCATATTTAGAACAGGATGATTTTTTTTAAAAAATCCAAAGTCTGTAAAAAACCAAATACGTCCTGGCCCCCAGGGGGATAGTTTGGTACCACGCCTGCTGATGCATGTGATAACACAAGTACCTTCTTACAAAAGCGCATTATAAGAACCACTGTATCATCATAGTTCAATCAGAAAGGCCCAAGGGTGGATAGAGTGGTTTGGGAAATGATTAACTTTGCTGTGTTGATTGAGGTTGTTCTGGTAATTCATTTTTGCCTCAGTTTCCACAAAAATAAAAACTCTTTCATATAGTCAGGCAGAAAATTGAAGTCGGGGGAACTGGGGACATCCAGCCTTACATGCTTGTGCCCAGCCTTCAGTGCTCATTAATCTTTGTGTGTGTGTGTGTGTGTGTGTGTGAAATGCTGATGAAAGGTACGGTTTGCACCTGTAAAAAACCCCACCTGTTTTTTTTAGTGGCTATTTTACTCATTTTAAACACTTCTCTTATCCACACGGCATGGCAGAATAGGTGAAAGTCTACAAGCGTATGAACATCTCGCAAAGGAAGACTCACAAGTACAGTTAAATGAAACAGTGCCTGAGCAGGAAGAACTTTTGCTGTGTGATACAAAGACTTATCTTTGGAAACGGGCCTTATGTGGTAAAATTTTACATTTGAGCAGCTTCAAAATATAGCAAGAGTATAGAACCAAAGGATTTTTTCTCTTATTGCCAGAAGACAGGCAAATAAATGCTAGAAAAAATAAACTGTAAGCTCACATTATTACTTTCTCAAATTAAATGTGGCAGTACCTTTACTCCACAGGTTCCACTACCTGTTAAGACTCATGTAGTTTTGCAAGTCTAAAAACTGAGTAGTGCAAATTAACATTTTTAAATGCCTGAGAGGAAAGCTATCCTTACACTGCACCTTCCCTTAGCAAAACAATGCAGTGAAGCTATTCACATATGAAAATTCAAGTCTGGACTTGGGACTTTGAGCTAACACAGATCATCAGCGTGATGAACGTTAGGACCTTCTCAATATCTAATTGTGAGGCTGCTTCTTCAACAGCGCTGCCAGTTCTCACAAGATGCTGCAGTCAGCTTCCCTTAGCTTTGTCAGCAGGGGAACTTTTCTGAAGTCCATATCTGGAGAGGTAAGAGGGACCCTGAAGGCTTTCCCAAAAAAAAATGAGTGGGGTGGAGCATTGGTAGCCATTCTTTTTCCTAAACAGTGATGTATTAGTACTAAAACCACAGTTGCTACTTGTTCTACTGGAATTAATTCAAATATTTGCCTCACATGTAAAATTGCATCATTAACAATACCAATATTTTTACACTGTGTTCATAGTCACGGAAGGGGAAGATTCTTCTCATGATACAAAAAATATAAATCCGTTTATCTTGTTTTTCACAAGAGTTTAGATCTCATCGAACCCCAAAATGAAGATGAATTCTGCATTTTGTAATGACTCATACCAGGATGAAAAAATGCAAAGCTTAAAATTCAACTACTAAAGCAGCAGTAACAATGCAGAGCTATAGAAATCCCCATTTAGAGGATTCTTCTCCTAGCCTTCAGAAGAGAGAGAATTTGGAGGCTGGTTTGTGATAGACCAGATCTAATTTTGGAGTGGGGGAACACAGGGTACGATGCAGTCACAATGTTCTTGTTCCTTCTTTTCTCTCTGAAAGATTCTCTACAACACTGACAAGAAGTGGGTTACAGATGAGAGTACACTCACCACAGTTCTGTGCTTTAGGAGAAAACCTCAACTGAAACGAAGCACATGATTTGATTGAGACTGGTTTGTGAGATTTTTATTGAGGTGATTTATTCTGCAGACCATCTTGTGACATGTTGAATCTAGAAACAGTACCATAGAATCCTAGAATCATTAAGGTTGGAAAAGACCTCTAGGATCATCAAGTCCAACCATCAACCCAACATCACCACATCTCCTAAACCGTGCCCTGAAGTGCCAAGTCTATGCGTTTTTTGAACTCCTCCAGGGATGGTGACTCCACCACATCTCTGGGCAGCCTGTTCCAGTGCCTGACCGCTCTTTCAGTGATGAAAGCGTTCCTAATACCCAATCTAAACCTCCCCTGACGCAGCTTGAGGCCATTTCCTCTCATCCTATCACAAGTGACTTGGGAGAAGAGACCGACCCCCACCTCACTACAACCTCCTTTCAGGTAGTTGTAGAGAGCGATAAGGTCTCCCCTCAGCCTTCTCTTCTCCAGACTAAACACCCCCAGCTCCCTCAGCTGCTCCTCATAAAACCTGCTCTCCAGACCCTTCACCAGCTTCGTTGCCCTTCTCTGGACATGCTTCAACTCAGATATGCTGATAAAGCTCACCTTTATCAGATGAGCTCATAAAGGCAGTAACACTGTACTGTCATCATTTTCTTAGCTTTTGAAGATTTCAAAACCCTTAGTGTCAAGCCCTTAAAATTTCTAACATGACTTATGAAAATGGACCACACTGCATCAGCTAGTTTAAGGAAGCCTTTAACGATATTGCAAAGTGGAACAATTGCTCTAGAGCACAGTTTGCCCAGCTGAGCACTCCTGAATTCATAATCAATATGCCCTCACAGAGCTGAATAAGTCTCTTCTCCGCCTTCACTAACGAAAAATAGGAGGCCTTGTCTTAAATCCTGCAGTAAATGTTTTCCCAGTTCTCTCAAAGACAGCCTGGATCATGGCACAGTTCCAACACAACAGTGTCAACAAATACAGCATACAGACCAGATACTGATGAAACCTCTGGCTAGGTGACTGCATTTGTGCTGGGCACCACCATGGCTCATGGAACATACTGCTCAAAACATTCTTTCTGTCCCAAAGATGCCTGTAATGACAAAACCTTCACTGGAAAAAACTCTTCCCTTCAGAAGGACTCCAGTGCTATCACTGGGTATTATGGTTACAGCTAACTTGCTACATGCGTTCTCTCAAGCGCTACTAACCTGAAGCATTCAAGACACAGCAAGATCAGGGAGCTCTCGTGGTCCATCACTCCAAAACAACTTTTGTCAGGTGTCCTACACCTTACTCCTTTTCAGGTTCACATTAGATCTTAACTGTGCAGGATTGTGCAGGTTTCTAGTCTTGGCTCACTGACTGGTGTAATCAGCGAGAGTGACTCAGTTTGTGAGGAACATCAAGTACGCACAGATGCTGCAGACCCACTTCAGAGACTGACAAAGTACCCTTTGGAATCTTCCATATCTCCTTCCCCGTTCAAGAGTTTGGCATCATTGCATTTAATCCATCTGCTGTACTGTCACACCAGGATTTATTTGGAAACTCTACATATATATGTATCTATACCTATATACAGCTTTGATGGTACCTACATATATTCTCCAATGGAACTCTCCATCATAAACTCAGATTTTCTTAAGTTGGCTCTGCTAAAATAACGAAGCTAAATTCAGGTGACCTAGGGCAAACCCTTCTGCACATACTTGTTTTCATTTCTGTAGTTTAAATTATAATTTTCTCTAAGTAATCTAAAATATCCCTGGACCTGAAGTCCTTAGAAAAGAAATTACAGCTGGATATCTTAATGAACTTTGGAAACAAAGCCTTCATTTACACTTAAAAGTATCAGCTACAATTAAAGCACTGCCTCATTTTGACAGCATCTGTTTAAACCACTGCCAGTCAAATCATAACAGGGGCCACCAACCTTCCATTTCCAACAAGCAATTAACTCTAGCAAGCTTTCTAAAAAAATGTAGTCCTATAGTAAATCAGGAAAAAAAAATAAAACTTCCTATAGGCAAGTCTGATCAGTTTTATTTCTTTAGAGCACCATTTTTCATTGTTGTGAATTCCACTGAAACAATTACAAACATCTACCCAACCCCTGCCACCCCAAACCCAAGAACTTAGCAGTTGATTTTTAAAGGACAATCCAATACCTATACCTCCACACATCAGCCTTTAGGCCAAAAATCCAAGCAGCAGGTGAACACAGGCTAACAATAGCAGAGACTGATTTTTAGAAAAACAGCTGGTTTTCCACCACCAGACAGAAATTCCCCACAAGTGTTACTATCTTGTGGTTCAGGCTGTTTTGTCTTTTGGGCAGTCTCACACTTCTGAGGTCTACATGGCCCCACTGCTGACCATCTGTAGAAGGGGTAACTGAAGGTGAACACAATACTGTTACATTTCTCCTGTTTACCTTCATTTACTTCACAAAGCTCTTCAATGTTTAAGTAAAATTGCAACACAGTAACTGCTTTCTCATTAAGCATCAGAATAAACAGATGCTTATTTTATCACGTTTCTTCAGGCACTTGCTGATCGTTATCTTGCCACATGCTGTGGTCTGGGTAAACCGTGCTTAAAAATCATCAGAATCAGGGGCTGATTCTGCCAAGTACGAAGACTGTGGCTGCCTGCAAGGTAAAAGCATGTTTGAAAGTACTAACAGCCCTTCAGCAGCTGTACAGCATTAAGAAAATGTGATGTAACTTTGGAGCAGTGCAAACAGTAAAACTTCCTCCAATTCAAGTTCTCTAGCTGCATTTTGTCAGCTAACTGCCTAAACCCTGGATTCTCTTCCAATAAATCCACTAAAATTTGAGTATGACATTCTGTGTTCGATACCACCTTCACACTGGTAAGTACCAGTCACATATTTCACCAGCCCTGGAGGAAGCAGTTAGGAGATCTAACAACGAGTTTCAGGATTGTCCCAATACCTACTATCACAGCAAAGAGAGATGATGATCCTTGCAAAGAGATTTTGGCTGCAGTTTTGAAACTGAAGGTAGAAGTGACGACAAATTGGCAAGCACATGGCAATGTATTACTCTGGCCAGCGTAAATCAAAGGATAGGGAGATTAGGTAAAATCAGACTGCAAATCTGCCTCTCCAACAGAGCGCAGCTTCTCAGCAGGTAGCTGATGATACAGGAGGGTTTTTTTTCCTTACATCTGGGCCAAGTTGCAAGACCAGTCTTCTCATGGCTGCAATTTCTGCACCGTCACTTCCACTTTAGTTGGGGTATTTCTGCTCACAGAAATTCTCCAGAAATAATAATCCTTCCTGGGAGCTTCTTTGTTGTTTATTTGTTTTTATTGCATGAGTGTCTGTTTCTGATCCTATACCTCTCATTTTAGTTGCTGCTGCTCTGATCATTACCTTGGGCAGTTAAGGACACAGGCTGTAAAGGAGCTGTTTTCAACAGCCCATTCTAGAAGCCCCCTAAATCTAATAGGCTAGAACAGAAGGGAAACACCTGTTACTGTGGTGGGAAAAGTCATGCTGCTCTTTTTTTTTTTAAACCATCACAGCTGTAATCAAAAGTCATGAAGGCTTCCAAACCATTGTGTTTTCTTCCTGGGTTGGCATTATATTGTATCTCTGCAGGAGGGTTTGGAGACAGAGTCATCTCCTACTTGCTGGTGATCTTATGACCTTCTACAAAATACTAGCGCAGGAGCAGACAAGTTGAGTACTTGCTTTTTCATCTCCCAGTTGCCAAATCCAGTCAGGATTTCATGAAGGCATTCAGCACATCTGTTTAAACCTTGCCACCAAGATGTGGGAATACCTTTAAGAGAAAACTAAGTCCATGATGCCTTGGCTGAATTTCCCTGCCTGAGCTTTAGTGCATTATCAGCACAGACTCTTGCAGGTGGCTGTAGCAGCCAAGGAAAAAAGAGGCAGCTTTGCAGGCTGGCAGCAGGTGGTGTCACCTCACTAGAAGAAACATGCTGGAAATGGGACATAAGGCAATGCATGCAACTGGGAGAAACAGCCATCTGGCAAGCTCCACAATACTTCTAGATCCAGGCTCCAGTTTCTCTCCTAAGAGAGCTGCTACCAAGAACATGTGCACATATTCGATCGCAACAAGCCGGTTAGAGCTCATGCATGTCACACTTCATGTAAGTAAAGGGATCAGCACTGTTGAGACTCCTATACTGTCAGTAAAAACAAAGCAATTACTTAGAAACCAGGGCAGGAGAAGCTTATCTTGCAATTATCTCAACAAAAGACTGCTTAAGAAACTTCTGACATCTCAAGTAAAACAAGAACTAGTTCAACTATTAAACTTATTTCTGTAACAGGAGGAACCAAACCCACGGCAGTCCAGCTCACCTCTGCCTGTGCTACTTCCTTAAACCTTATGTGGAAGAACAGCTTGTGGCCCCAAGAGACTTTGTCAGGAAGCTAGGAAGTGATTTTCTACTTCTCCAGCTAGTCCACTGTGACCTGCGGAAGGCACTGCATCGCTCTGCACAGCTTTGTACCCAGTAACATGCTTTGCTAGCACTGACTATGCTGCTGAGTTGCCAGTGTGCATTAAGTCACTCTGGGCTTTTCTGTATCCTCACTCAGTAGCTATACCAGTGGCAGAGCCCTCCTGAAGCCTGCCTGGCTCCCCGAGGGCAGCTAGGCATCTCCCCAGCTCTACTTCAGCAGTACAGTTTTTCCTGGTTCCCATGGTCTGGCAGCAGAGCCAGGTTACTAAATCCAGCATTGTACACAGCCTGCTGCAAAAGCACACCCCTGACGTGCCCATGGAGTACTGCTATCAACTTCTGTAAGCACCTCTTCAACATAGTAGGGGAGTACAGCAAGGCACTACCCAGCCATATGTCTCGCCTGGTTTCAGACACATCGGAGCACCATGCAGTGCTTACCTGGACATGCCTGCCTGCAGGCACACAGCCTGGAAGCCCCTCACAGCATTCAAAAAAATATTCTCAGCAGGGCCATGGAAAGACTAGCTGGTGCTGGCACCAGTTTAGAAATCCTTAACTGCTCTGGTGCCAGGAAATTGCATTAGAGGGAAGACGTATTCATGGCCATACTTGAAGGTGCAGGGCTTAATCCACACACTCCTCTTCTAGCATGTGCCGTGCTCGGTGTGGTGGCCCTAGAATTAAATCATGAAATCACTGCAGCTGCTTTTTAATAAAACACATGTCCACCAAATTCCCTATAGATCAGCTTTGTAAAACAATCACTTTCCCTTGTACCAAGGGCTGCTGTATTTAACTCAGCACAAGATTAATTAAAACTTATTTATTTATATTTATTAGTGTGGAGAAGAGGAGGCTGAGGGGAGACCTTATCGCTCTCTACAACTACCTGAACAGAAGCTGTAGCGAGGTGGGGGTTGGTCTCTTCTCCCAAGTTACTAGCAATAGGACGCAAGGAAACGGCCTCAATATGCACCAGGGGAGGTTTAGATTGGATATTAGGAAAAATTTCTTCACTGAAAGAGTGGTCAGGCATTGGAACAGGCTGCCCAGAGAGGTGGTGGAGTCACCATCCCTGGAGGAGTACAAAAGACACATAGACTTGGCACTTCAGGGCATGGTTTAGGAGATGTGGTGGTGTTGGGCTGATGGTTGGAATTGATCCCAGAGGTCTTTTCCAACCTTAACGATACTGTCATTCTATAAACCACTTTAAAAATCTTGATGGGTCTGGCTTCCCCCTTGACCTTGAGCAGGGAACAATTTAAAAGAAACAACTGACTAGAAATTGGCTGAAGTGTCTGGGCAGCAGGTGGGGAAGAGAGGTTAACGCTCCACCTACTTTTTCCTGCTGTAACTCGAGGGTTGTACTTCAGCAAAAATAGCCTCCCCATGACTTGAATGTGATTTGTATTTCTCCCTACATGCGCTCCCTGTTGGGGCAACAGCTTTGGCTATCAGTATTGTCAGTTAACTTCAGCGTGCAGAACCCAAGACAATATAATTATGTTCAAAGAGCCAGGAAGGGGAGATTTGCACTAAGCTGCACAGAAAACAAGAGTTGATTTAAAGACTCTACAGCAAGTTTCAGACTACTTCAAGGATTTTCCATTCCTCCTTCTTTATCTCCTATCCTCCCACATGTTCATTAACAGGTTTAGCAGTATTTTTCCAGCAACACAGGTAGCTGTACTTGCGTATTTTCTATAGCAAACTCCACTTCCAACCAGTTGCAAAGCAATGTCAAGGAAGCAGTTACCTGAATCATCAGGTCAACAGTATAAAGCTCCCAGTCTCATTCCTGATTTGACTTACTAAGTGTTACAGCATTTGACTACTGTGTAAGTCTCACCAGAGCACACCCAGGAAATGACCTCAAGCAAAAGCAAATTTCTGTGGGGAGCTTACAGTGCACAATCATGCTAGCCAGCAAGCTCCTGGGAGAAAGGAACTTTCTTTAGCAATTACATTTGAAACTCTCCAAGCAAATAAATCCCAAAGCTCCCCACCACCACTTAAGCACTCAACTGCTGATAGACTGCATGACCTTTCATAGTAAATGACCCCAACTTGCATCCTGCTTAGTGAATACACCAGATTGCAGGAAACTTCAGTCTGTAAGGTAAAATGAGTCTCAATTCCCCCTTTCCCACACCACAAATACTTGGCAAAAACAAAGCTTGATGTCATTGTTGGGTGAGTGTCAGCAACTTGTTTAAGCAAGCTATTTGATAAACTGTAGAGCTTCCTGCAGAGTTGCTACTGTTTGGAGTAGTGTGTTCCTTTCACAGAAGATGGAGATCTCATGAATTTATCACAGAGAAAACCAGGGAATTATTCTGCCTAGTAAATAGCTTTGTTCCTTGTAGGCCAACATCTGGATTGCATTATCACTTAAGCCAAACCACTTCACAGGTTCTGCCTAGAAGAACATCAAGGACTTAAGACTGATGTGTTTTACAATCCTCAACTCATGTGAGCTTCATAACTTGTGCAAATTTTTTTAAAATATTATAGAAAGCTTTACATAGATAATGTTGGTCATCTTTCATAAATTTTCTTTCGGTTAGTCATCTGTTGTTTATACCTCCTGCTAAGGAAAATATAGCCTATCAATAAACAGAACAACCCATCAGCACATATCTCATTTCTCTGATTCTTACCATGTTTCTCAAACAGATGACTCACCAAGCTCATGTATACAGCTCTAAAATGAAATAATCCAAGGGACTAACTGAAAAAAACTATTATTGCACCAAACAAAACCATAAATTATAAAACTTACAACATATCAACAGTAATGGGATAACAAAGCCCTCTAAACTAATTATAGAGTCCTGTTGGATATACCAGCCAACAAAATGCAATGAAAACTTCCAGAGCCATCAAATCCTCACTTACAGCTACACTTAAGCTTAAAATATGTTTAAAAACACAGTGATACCTTACACTTAACAGCAAGCACGGATGTGGTTCTCAGGCATTTTACTGAAGCCCTTTCATTGTTACCCACTGCCCATGATGGGTGATAAATTGAAGCTTAGCACATCTATACAAAGGAGCAGCAAAAGCAGGCTATTTGAAAGAAAGCAAGCCAGGATCTATGGCTAACTTAGCAGGCAGGGCTGTGTCCTCAGCAACACAGGGCATAGTCCCATACTCCTTAAGTAAAGCAGCCACAACAGGTCTAATGAAGGCAATCACAGCAAGCCACAACCTAAACTTTAAGAGGCCACCCCTCAACAAAAAAACAGCTCTGAAATACATTCAGAGCAACAGGACAGCAAAACACAGATTAAAAAAAAAAACAAAAAAACAAAACAAAAAAAAAACCAAAACAACACCCCAAAGAAACAGCACAACACCAGAAAGACAGAGAAAACCTGAGCCCGAGCTTAAATAAGGCTGCAGGGCCAATGGGCAGAGGGTGTGTGGTGGAGGCAGCAGGTGTAGTTGGTCAGGGCAACTAGGGCCAGCTGGTGCCCTCAGTGCTCTGGCAGCTTTTGTCTCAGTTCTCTAGCGCAAATTCTTCTTATACTTATGTACAGGAATGGAAATACAGAGGTGCGACCTCGAACCAAGCTGCCTGACCTGTATGAATACCTCCTGTATCTGCAGTCACCATGATCCAAACAGCATGTTGCAGACTGCTGATGTGCCATTCTCTCTGTTGCCTGTGGAAAGGCAGTCCCAAAATGCAGCAGATATGCTGCCCTAGCCATATAGTTCAGCCATACTTCAGGAAAGAAACAACAGGACTACTAACTGGATTGTAGTCCAGAAGAATGGAATAAGATTTGCCTCTGTGGAATTAGTGATATTCTTTAATGCCTGTCAAGTTTCCACTGTGTGGAAGTAACCCTTGATTTTTCAGAAAGAAAGATGAAAATGTCATTATGTATCTTTAGTTCTTCATTAAGCTGCTACATTTAGCAAGAGATTTTTCCAAAGCACCTCAGAGGATTGGGACATTCAATTTCTCTTGGTTTAATTGAGTAGTCAAACCCCCAGCCACCTTTGAAAATTGTGTCTTTAAAGCTTTGTTCATGCATAGGTGACTCTCAGCTACTAAAACAGTAACACTTTCTCAAAGTATGAAAAGAAGTGACTCTATTCAAAATTCACAGGCAATCCCCTGGGGTGGGAGAGGAAGCACAACCTTGTGTAAGTATGAAAAGAGAAAAAGTCTATGTAAAGACTAGCAAAAGCTACAAGTGTCAGAGCACAGTGACTATGGATTTCTGTTTAAAGTCCACAAGTGTAACGCATTTCTATAAAACTCAGATCTCATTCACGAACGTCCTTTTCTGGCAGACTGATTCTGTCACACAAACAGAGCAAAACCATTTATGGAGCTTCTCTTTTATCTTCTTGCTTTCGATATGCAGAGGCTGGGTTTGCTTTTTCATCAGAGAAAGGAAGGTTTGCCTAATATCCCAAAGCAAGAATGGGATAATAGCATCAACAATTAAATAAAACAGACATACAATGTTCTATTCCAAGATTTACAGGTGCTTTGAAAGGAACATGTGTCCTTTCCTATGCTATCTTAAAAGCAGAGCGAAAGTGATGGGGGGGCGAGATTCCTCTGTACGTGAGACAAAGTGCCAGAAATTTTGTCTAGCGGAAAAGTGAATTAATGGAGACTTGAACCATTTGACTTCTCACGCTATGAGATCTGTCCCCTCAGAAGCAGCTGGCATAGCATGGATGGGTGTCCTTTTAACTCCTACGCTTATCTACCTATAGCACATGTCATGACCTCATGCTTAACTCATTCTGACTTAGTAGTAGGGAACATGAATGTCTCCCTGAGCATGGGAACACCTTGCAGGGAGCTCAAGAAACTGCCCTCAGGGTCCCCCGAGGCAGAGTGGGGTGTTGTACACAGGGGCGCTGAGCCGGCTGGGGGCATCTCTGTTTTTGGTTCAGCAGTTTATAGCATGTTGACAAGCAACAGCCGTAACCAAGGTCGCTCTGCTGTGGAAAGTCGTCTCTTTTAAACACAAGCTGGGTACACTCAGGTAATTCTGTTCCTTGGTAAAAATTACTACTTACAGACTTCCTCAAGGCCTTGTTGAGATGCAGTCCCTCTCCAGAAGCTAATAGCTCTCTGAAGTTTAAAATGCCCTGTAATGGTGCCAATGGATGAATCTACAAGCCAGTTCTGTACTTTCTGGTCTCACTGGCTCCCAGAAATCCCCCTTCAGCTCTGTTTTGACACGGGGTAAGTTTTGTGTGACTCATATAATGTTCTTTCATTTCCTTTTTTTAAAAGGAATATCCTTACTGTCAGTATTTCAGCAGTTTGATAGTGTCTTGCTTCACTCAGGTGGGCTGGCAACTTTGCAACAAAGCGTTAATTCATTGGAAAACGCAGCTAAATGGAATGAAAACTTTCTATGGGAGGGTTTCTATGACAGGAGGAAGAAGAATTTGCTCTTCGCTGGAAGAAAATGTTTCGATCTCATATTTGGGAATGCTTCTGGCCTTCTTTCATCACAAATGAGAGGTTACTAACAAAGTAGAACCCGGACAGGATATTTCAGTGTTAGCAAAACATGGTGTTTTAGCGGTCCCCAAAGTGCTTTTTACCTCCTGCCCTAAGGCAGCCTCTAAAGAAACCAGCTGCATACTAACAGGTCTGCCTATCCTTGCACAGTATGAATACCCTTTCCTCATTATCTCTGTGCTCTCTTCCAAGTGATAGACAAAAGTAAAGACGTGCATCCAGTCACTTGGCTGCATGCTTAATTGCTCTAAACAGGGAGACAAGTCCCTGGATCTCTATGTATCACTTCCTCTTCTCCAAAACTAATTTTTACAGGGAAACAAGCGAACAAAAAACGCAGGGAGCACTAGTGCAATACAGCCTCATCCACCAACTTACTGTGTCTTGCTTGGCTCTGTGGAGTCTGCCTAGGGTCTCATCTGGTTGCATTTTGTGCCATTTTGTGGCTAATTTCTTCAGGATGGTGTTTCTTTCTTCCAATGCCAAATCACTGCCCCCGAGCTTTGTATTTTCTAGAGGATGTGAGTTTTCCAGCATTAGCGGGTATTGTAGGCTAAGAAGATGTTAGCAATGTAGCACACGGGAAGAATTTTTTTGCAGTGGATCCTGTTCTGCCAGTGCAGAGTCACTTGTCAAGGACAATAGCTGTTGGCAGAGCATTAATATGACAGAATTGGGTGTGCTGCCAAGGAAAGCAAACTCTTTTGTGGTTTATGCAATGTTTCGCTGGCCTGTCAGTTTGAGATCACCATTGATGGTGAACTGAAAACTGCCTTTCACCATTAGTAGAATAAAAAAAAAAGACTTCTCAGCAAAATGGATAACAGACTTGGCTGAACCCTCACAGCAACAAAAGCAAGTTGGGTAGATCATGCATGTGACTGTGTGCATGTGTGTTTGGGTTTGTGTGTTTCTTACCCTCTGTGTTGGAGCAGCCCCGCACATTAGGCAAAAAAGATTTACCCTCTGGAGGTGGGAGTGAGGTCCTCTTTACATTGACTTCTGAGAAAACTTGGAGATGATGCTGACTGCATGAAACAAAGAGTCTTTCAACTTCAGAGATGTTGACTACAGGGCCACCTTTGCACTTGGAAATTCTGCCTGTTTGTTGTTCCAGTGATCATGGGATTATCTAAATTGTCTTCAAGGTGACTTGCTTTAGCACAAGAGATCTCCTGGCATTTAACAAACTAAATAGACAGATGGACAGTTGCAACTGAGGTGCATGAAGTTTCAATTATTTCTTCAGATATCTGAGTTAAAGAGCAGTGCTTATTGATTCTCATCTTGTCATTCATTCACAGGAAGTACCCATGAACACTTGGAGAAAGGCTGTGTCTGAAAGGCTAAATGCTGTAATGATTTTAATTCACAGCAGGAAGGAGCTGTGTGGCTGTGACCATGCCAAGGCATTAGTGATATCTGTGACTTATCTCATCTGTCATCAGAACCTGATATACAAGGATTGCTCTTATCTCTAGATGCTTGCCACTTCTAACCTTTCCTCTTTTAGTCTCCTAACCCTCAGAAGGGAGCCTGCTTCCTCGCTACTTACACATGTACTAAAATAAGGTAACACAAATGAATGGTACTTTATTTCTAAATGGTAATTTCCACACTGGTTCATTGTGATCCAATTCATCCATTTTATCTTAGCTCCTTTATGTCAGAAGACTCTTTCTGAGTGTCCTGGGGAAACCAATCTGAAGTGAAGTGTCAGCTGAGGCTTTTGAGGCTGCTGCTGTACAGCATCCCCCTGTATAGTATCCTGACAGCCAGAGACTGGAAACGATGCTGCACGATTTAGCCGATCTCATCATTGGACAAGCTGCTTCCAAATACGTGGAAGAGCATATGCCACCAAAGGATTATGACCGTGCCCCATCTACTTCTAGAAAACACCTGAAATGACATATGCAGAGTGTGCACATGAAATGAAAGTATATGTGCTCAGGGCTTGTTGTCAGGAGGCTGGTTCCTCACTCCAGCTGCTTGTACAGCAGTAGTACAAGCTGCTGTAAGCTGCACCCCTCTCTTTGGGGAAAGGCGCAGTAGTTCATATGCTGCAGAACATGAGCTTTAGGTTGCTGAATCAGAAGAAAGCTGGTTTTCTTTCAGCTCTCTCTAGCTGCCTGGAGTTTAATAGAAAAATATTTTTAAGACAGCACTGAAGCATTTCCTCTTTGGCCGGAGCTTCCTGTTTTGCCTACGTGGTCTGTCTCCACGCTTCGCACTGCCCCCTCCTTTCCCTTCCCTGTCTGGAATGGCTCTTGCTTTTTGCACCTCTAGTGTCAATGTGCTCACTGCGTGAAGGGAATTGCAACTCTCCCTCCGTCACCCAAAAAATAACCCTCTCAAACACTGAATTCTTTGCATGGTCGAACATAAAGGTGGTTTCAAAGGATGAAAACAAAAAATTTCTGTGGCTTCCAGTAGATTTTATAATTTCATTGCCAAGCTATTTTTTTCCAGATATTTGATTTGATAAGGGAAATGTATAGTTATAAGGAGGACTCGCTGGGACTACCAGGTGTTTGTGTCTCTTGGGTGCAGGTGTACAGAGAGACTCTGAGTTCAGAAAGCATGAAACACCCTTCACCCCTGCTTAAGGCATTGTTCTTAATTGGGTGCATTTGCTTTTAGTTTACACACCACTAGATGACACGTAACATGCTAACCTGTGCGACCAGGAGACTGTGACCAGCTCTGCCATCTGAGGTTGTGCAGATCACTTTGTTTAGCCATGTCCTGTCCAGAAAGCATAGCAAGAGCTTAGAAGGGAACATTACGTTGTAGTTACAAAATGACTCTGCTGCTCTGCTTGACTTTATGGCTCAAGGACGGTGGCTACCTATGGGATGGAGTCCCAGCTCTGCAGAGGGACCGCTTAACTTTGGCTACAGCTACATGTGCTTTAGCCCAAGCACCCTGGCAAAGACTTTGTAACTCATATAAAATAGCACATGGGACATCTGACAACCTGGTATGAAGGGATGAAAGAAAGTGATTTTGTGCTAAGGGCCCAGAGCTTCAGGAATGAGAGAAGGAGGGCCTACCAGTTATAGGTGTGCTGCGCTAGGAGGGCTCAGCGATGCGATTCAGTTCAGATCTGCTTTACATTATTAAAAAATGCTTTTCACCAGAGATGGAGGCTATGAGGGACAGATTATGGAAATGGCACTATTTGGTTTTAGCATCCAAATGGGATGTGTAAGGGTTTCTACTCCTTTTCACCTGGCATGCCGAACAAACAGCCAATATTACTGTAACTCCCAGTATAATTGTGTGAGTGCCTTTTCAAATGCCTGTCTTCCTCCAGAGCAAGGATCTGGAGGTCGTGATCTGACCTGTGAACAATATAAAGGGGCAAAGGAAAGCGAGCAGCTTTCTTGCTCTTTACTTCGTTTGTGGTGAGTCTGCTCATGGGACATGATGTCTATTCATGACTTTATTCTCTCCTCCTGGAAGGTATTTGTGTAACTTCTTGTTGTATATAGATGTAAGCTTGTGCAATGCCTTCAGACAGTGCATCGTAGCACTGATGCTTACTGCAGTTGATTCTGAAACAGTATGTTTGCTGGCCTATATTTTGGTTATATTTCTAACTGAAAATTGCTCCATTGAAACCTTAAATTATGAAAGCAAGAGTACCTCAGTACCATAATCCTAAGGATCCTATGTTCATTTTAGGGGCAAATCCAATTAGGGCTACCTATCGGTTTCATTACTGCTGGTAGCTGGTGCCTGCTATCCCTTCAGCAGGGTCTGCAGGAGGCATCTGTGTTTATTCCTGTACTGGAGAGCTTTTGCTTAACTGACCTGTACGAAGTGCTTGGGAACTACTGGACTTGGTGCTGAAGCAGCCAAAGGTTGTTTGTGTATAGTGTTCTATTTTTCATGAAGGGATGACGAAGGTGGCCTTCAGCAGAGGTAATAAAATAAACTAATGAATAAAAAACCCTAGAGAACATATGTACTAACACAGATATTGGCTCAGGCTTTACTATAGTCCTGAATTAGACAGTCACTCTATTGGGGGGAGTACTGCACCAAGAGATTAGTGAGGTGACACCCAAGCCACAGGGTGACTTACGCCTCAGAGCAGGGTGGCTGTTAATGCTGATAAGTGATTATGGCAAGCTGTTCCCCCCAGTGCTCCAGGTAGGGCTTGTGCTGTAACTTATCTCTGGCATAGGGACAGCTAGACTGCACTTAACACAAGGTAGAGATTTCCCTGAATGACTTATGTAAGTAGGGAGCAAATTACTTGTACTTCAAAGTAACAATGCTGCAGGGACAAAGCTAAAGGGGCTCAGAGAGGCAATCGGGGAGTTAGTCACTCCTTTGATATATCCTTATCTTATCAGGATACACAGATGTAAGGCCTCTGTAGAGGCTGGCCAAGTGGCAAGTTGTTGGCTGTGTAAAGACTGAGTCGATGGGCCTTGGTTCCTTAAGGTGAGCAAGTCCTGGAGGACTTTCATCCTGGAGCATTAAAAAAATAAAATGACCTTGCGAACTATGAAGTGTCACTCTCCCCCATAAAGCAGCAGATGTAAGTAGATGGGGCAAAGGCCTGCACTGGGATACACACAGCATGTTGCACCCTTGGGGATATTTCAAGTCCTCCCGGCTTCCGAGGTTTGAGGTCACCATCTCCAAACTCAGGTGGGTGCCCTTTGTAAACAAGATCCTGATCCACTTGCTTCAATTATTACAGATGAGCCAGCTCTGTGGCTGCCTGCCAGCCAAGAGCTTGGATTATACTATGCTGGAGTAGAGCAAACCACTCTTTAATTTTCAGTACAGGGAGACTTGTCTTTAGGCTTCGTGAAGCACTTGCCCTTGAATCTGTTTGCTTGTTTCAACCCTCCAGAGGAGAAGTGGTTAGTGGGGGGATAACCACTGGAGGGCTTGAAGGCTTTACTCTTTTTTTCTCTTTTTTTTTTCCCCTACATTATCTGCTTAGCGGCTGAACCAAGGAGGTTCTGTCTACCTTTGTGGCTCTGTGATGCTGCCACCCTTAATATGTTACAGGCTATATCTGTGCCACTCCTGGGGATGGCTGTTTTTCTGGAAGACAAAATGGGCCTTGGAGCAGCATCACTTGTAGACATGTGTTACAGTGCTCTTCTTTAAGTATCCTAAGATTGCGGTGGTTCCTTTCCATGGTGTCAAGGACAAAACATTTCCTCTGAGAAAAAAGGTCTCCTGTTCTTTGGCTTGTTAAATCCTCTGCAGTGCTTCTGATACTTAAGTGCCACTAGGCATGCTGTGCACCGATGACTAGTCTGCTTGGATGCACTGGGCATGTGCAAAGAAGGTCTGTTGCAGGGCTGAGCCTCTGTGTGTGTACAGCAGTTTGCAGAGGTCAAGCAGCCTGCCCAGCACTAATGGTCTGACCAGGGAATCTGGAAATCCGATGCAAAGGGTAGTGGGAAGTGACAGGGACCACTGGCTCTCACCCTCCTCTGCGCTAGGGTCTCTTTTCAGCAGCAATTTTTTGTCTTTTCATTTTACTTGCTATAGGCTCTGGATGAGCGGAATCTTCAGTAGCTACGCTCAGTAGGCACTGCTTTCTACCAGAACGGAAATTACGTTTTTTCAGAGACTGTTGTCTCATTACGTTTGCTACAGGTCTGTTGTTTCTTCATCCATAGATGATCAATATTCCAATGTCAAACTTGTACTATAATATCAACAGCAACTTCAGGAATGACAGTCAACCAAGAAAGGGAGATATTTTACAAGTTCTCTATTGAAATTATTTTCTGAAGGAATAGTAATGGGATCTTTTCTTTACGACCAAGGAAAAGTAATGTATTGTTGAAATTAATTTTACTCAACTCACATGCTCAAGCCAAATTCTCAAATAGAGAAATACCTAAAGTTGTCCTTTTTTTTCTTCAAAAAGGGAAAAGCCCACAGAAAGATGCCTCATCTAGGTTAAGGCATTTTCCAGGAAAAGACATGGCATACATCTGAAGCTACTTTCTGAGCAGGTGACTCTGAGCATAGGGATGGGCATTGTGTGCTTTATTGCCACAGAAGCATAGCCATCTGTCAGAAGTATAATTATGACAACTACCATTCAGGGCTTGGCAGCCTGATATGGGAGGTGCTATCATTTTCCCTCAGACCTCCTACTTGAGCAAAAAAGGACGACTGAGTAGAGCACTTCTGAAAAGAGAATGTCCTGGTTATCTATGTTCTTTCAGATCAGCTTAGTTTTTCAAATGGCCTTCAAAGATAGCCCAAGTGACTCTTGAAACAATTGTGTGATCGACTCTTGAGCGTACAGTGCTTTCTCTAGCTGCCTTGACCTTTGGCAGCTGAACTGGACCAGCAGCTGTCAGTTCTCCTGGGCATTGTGTTCTGGCTAATCACAAAGCCCAAGCAGCCAAGGTTATATGGGGAATCGAGAGCAGAGGGAAAGACTTGACACCTGTTACAGTGCAAGGTACAGAATCCCTGCCTCAGAGCCTCTTATTTTAAGGCTTCTAATTTCTGTCAGCTCAGACTATGAAAGAGCTCCAGTAGTTTACTTTTCTCCCTTTCAATTGTAAGGGAAAAGGCCTTCCCTTCCAGTTCGCTGAAGCGGTGAGCCCAGTACTGGATGAATTAGTGGCAAGGTGCTCGAGTGGTTAACAGTCTTGTTTTCCCATCTGCATGGGAAAATGACTGTTCCCCTAAAGCTATTACTCTGTGCAATAGGCTGCTGTCCTTCCTGGCTCCCTGCATCCGGCAGTAACTTCCTCCCTTCAGATAAAGTGAAGTTTATCTATAGAATTCTTAGTAACTGGAGGAACAACAAGCGAGAGGGGCAGTCATGAGATCTGCTGGTATGAGCTAACCACACAAAACTGAAGCTGAGCATGCTTTCCCTCACCAGTGCCCACAAGGAAATTGACGTCTGGGTCACCCAGCTCTGAGCTCTTGCACACAAGGTTGTCAAGCAAAAAAGTTTAAAGCAGCATGTTAAATGCAATGCAGTAGAAATGTCAGCACTGCTGTCTCAGCCTTGGTTTGTATACTGATGGTGGGGTTAGTAAAGGAAGTACTCTGGGGCTCATGTTCTGCTTGTTATATTTGGATTTTGTGACATGTTTTATAGTCCTTGAAATGCACTGCTTTAACCATGTATATAAGCACAAGTTATATGGACATGAACTGTGCGCTTAGCTTCTAGTCCTACTGTTTGGTCAGGGGTCAAAGGTCAGTGTTCTGGATGACGTTACAAGTTCAGCTTTAAATTATGCTCTGAAAGGCTTCCCTGTGTGCTTGTGGCTATTTGGAGGCATTTCAGCACTAGGTAAAGAGCATTGGCTTTTACTTACAGAAGGGAAGAAACTGAAAAAGTAAGCAGTTTCAAAATGCTATATAGCATAAGTAAGATTATATGGAAAATGGATTTTAGAGTTGCTTTGCTCTGGTAGTGGCATGGGCTGTCTGAACCCTCAGGACTCTGGTTCTGCCTTTGGTGACCCAGGTAGCTGGAACCAATTGCCAAACCTGTGTGCTTAGGTCTCCACCTCCCATATAGAAAGAAATTATTGTCTCTAGTCATGTTCCATGTCCTCACATTTTTCCCAATACTTTTGTTTTCGCTGCGATTACAGGGCCCAAGTCCAATGGTAGGCAACAGGAAGAGGAGTGTTGCTTAGTGCACTTCAGATCACAGCTGTGGTTTACCAGGGTGAACTCTGTCCTCGCTGCAGTCCCATTCTCTGTGAACGCTAATGGGAACTGATGGTTGAATTCAGAGTCCTCAAAGGAGAACACACTGTGGTTCACAGGAAAGGTGCCCAAGATGGAGAAGAGGCTGTGACACCACCTTCTTGACAGAACAGTGAAGCTAACAAGCATCTATTTGGGTGGACTTCATATGATACCAATGCCTTTAGGAACAAGACTTTAGGCCTCAGTGAGCCAGGAATTTGTTCAGTTCTGTATTCCTAGCACCACTGGGTTATCTTTGCAGATCTATAACAGATCTTATGTCACTTAACACTAGTCTGATTCTGCCACCTCTTCTCTGTGAAGATTATCAGCTTCTTGAGACGGGTGTTTCTTGTGCTGTGATAGAGCCTTAATGTCTGTCTAAAGAAGTAAGTTGTCTTAAAAAAGGTAATGCAATTTACTTGATGGAAAGAGGGTGTAAATCAAACACTTAGTGACATTCTGGTATTACTTTTCTATGTGTGTCTAACAGAAAAGGAGTGGCTTTGTTCTGGTAATAGAGCGCTCTCATACTCATTTTCTGAGACTGGCATTAAGAGTTGTACATGACATTTGGTGTTGTACAGTGGATGCACCAGGTGCTATACAAGGCAAAAAAATAATTAGGTAGTAAATAGCTCTGAGGTTCCTGTGGCTGTACTCCAGCCCTATCAAATGTCCATTGTTCTCTAGTGTCTGACAAGCTGAGAGCACTTTAGTGTGGTCTATGAAAGGGTCTCTCTTCACTGCTCCTGATAATAACAAACGTGCGGGACCCTAACATCTTTGAGACTCCTGCCAAGTGTGAGTTCACATTTCAAGCCATGCTTCAGAAGGATGTCACCTCTGCTGGCAGTCGAGGTAGGGACTTTGGTTAGGTCAGTGTCAATTCAAAGTGGGAAGGAAGCCAACAGGCAGCTTTTACTTGTTCTTTTTGTCCCTGGGTAAGATTCGTAAGTTACTGAAGAGGGAGGGGGAGGAGGTAAGAAATGAAAACAGCTCTAACCAGCTGGAACTAGATGTCTCCTAGCTGGACAGTTACAATTTGTCAGACAGAAACAATGCCTAACTGTTTGCCTTGCGAGTAAACATGACCAGAACAAAGCCTCAGCTGTATGTTTGTGTGCTTGTGAACCTCCTTGCACTTACTTTATTGGCTGTACACGTGCTGGTCAGTGTGTGGCTTGTATCTTTAATCAATGACAAAAGGAGAGGGATGGGCAACCAGCGACAGGCAAACATAACCCTTCCACGCACTGGGAGACCTGCAGTTTGTCTATGCCGGGCCTATGGTATGCCTCTGGTGGGTCTGAAAGACTTCTGTATGTAGTTCCACATGTTAGTAAAAGCAGAGTTGGCAAGCAAGTTCAGATGAATTAGGACCAGCTACAATTACCTCATGGAGCTCTACAAACAAAACAGCTATCCTAGTGAGGCTTATGAGCATAGCTAATTTGGTTACTAACATGGTCATGAGGACTGCATGGTGAGAGAGGGTGCGATTAGCAGCTTGGTGCTACCCGTGCGCCTTTATTCTACATGCACTGCAGCACTGTTCAGCTGCCCACTGTATCGCCTAGCATGCTGTGGAGTTACTTTGCTGCCTGAGTAGTCTGAAATTCCCCTTTGATTTTGCACAAGGGGACATCTCAAGCATTTATCTTCAGCTAGTAAGGCACAGAGCTGGGGTTGCTGATAGAAAATCCACTCCTTTGCCTCATCGCTCTTGGCTCACAACACAGCTACTCTGTTCTGACTGTGAAAGCTGGAAACAGTGAAGTTGATGCTTTATTTTCCAATGTCGTTTTCAACTGTGGAGTCTCAAAACAGTAACAATGTGTAAGTCGTTTGTCACTGCTCCTAGCGATGGGAGGGAAGAACGAGGGGAATGTGTCCCATGGTGCCAGAGTGAATTGAAAACAGAACAGTGAAGTTCTGGTGAAATGAAATAAATTAGTCTAATTAGCCTGTCCACTTAATTAAAATTATTTTCTTTGTATCCGTTTGTCCAGGTTAAATTACATGAAGGGGGCAGAGCTGATGTGTGTCTAGGAGCATCTGCTAAACTATGACATTAGGGAGGGAAAAGACTTGGTCAGGGAGCAATGGAGTGTAGGACAGGGAACAGGAATGCTGGAATGAGAAAAAGAACTATTGGGAGTGATGGAGATTGGACGCTCAATTTAGTTTGCTTGCAGACAGTGAAGGATTTCTCATCCAGGAAAAGACAAGATGACTTGATGCTTCAATCCGGATACAGCACTGAGAATAACATGTAAAGGAATTGCCCTCCCCATAGGTGCAGGGACAGGCTGTGTGATTAAGTCCCTGCAAACAGAGCATTAAAATCCTCACTCATTTTCTGTCTGCTTTCCAAGATCCTGGAGGAAGCTGAAGCACTCTGTTCTCTAGTTATGCTTTAGCTACACTGTTCTCTTAGAGCCTTTCAGTGCTGAGGTATCTGCTACAACAGTGGTCTCCTCCTCAGCTGCCATCTTTCAGTTTGTTCTGACCATGGAAGATGATGCCAAATGGCAGCATAAACTGATCCTTGGCTCACAGTACTTGGCAAACCAACCCTTGAACTGATTAGCCTTTAACTTCACTTATCTGCTTAACAGCCCAGCTCTCTGAAGTAAAAGATTGGCACTGGCGCCAGCAGACTCGGGAAGGTGACACTGTATTGGCTTGTACTGAGTCTATATCCAAGAAGTTTCCTTTAGGGGTATAAGGAAAGCACTTCATGAAGGCTGAAGAATGAGCAGCTTATTTTCTGATGTGCATGGGACTAAGCTTGCCAATATCCAAAGGCAAGTGAGGTTTTTGAAGCCCTATGTGATGAAACAAAAGCCTGGGAGCATTTAAATAACCAGGGTATGCTTTAATGGGTTATAAAAAGTTCCCAGCACAAATGAGGCTAACATATCTTGTTTGCACTAACCAGGCACCCAATCTTAATGTCTCAGACTTCAGGAGATGCAGCCACAGTGCTCATGCATCAAAAGAGTAGTCTTTGATCCATCTGACACAGGTCCTTCACAGTGTACTTCACTAATTTCCCCTTAGGTGAGCCCTATCCTTTAAGGCACCTGCATCCCTTTTCCAGCCTGTGTATTGCAAGTCTGGAGTCATGCGGGTTGAGGATTTTGCTTGGTTGATCATTGTAGAAAAAGCAAAAAGCTTTTGAAATCTTCCAAATTAAAAGAGGTAATTGTGTCAGAACTGAGAAACAGGGCATTGCCAGGCTCTTGTCATTGAGGGGAGCAAGAGCAGGACAGGGGAGGAGGGGGACACGGAGAGAGAGCACAATGGCAGTTAGTGGCGAGTCCTCATATGGAGCAAGACTGTCTCCTGGCAACGTGTGGCAACCGGTGGACGGGGCGAAAGGAGCCTGAATGAGGCGCCAGGCTCCATTTCAAGTATTTTGGAGAAATTTGCTGTTCACTTATTGCAGACCTGCCTAGTTTATTAATAACACTTCCTTCTGATGTAATCCTCGCTGATACAGAAGCGCTGACAAGAAGTGTATGTAGGGCACAGATCTGCCCGCGAAGAGTTGGGCAGCGCTTTTGCTTGGCCCTCTTCTGGTCCTGTTCCTTGGCCGTGACATTTTGTTGCCAAGCATTTGGTTGCCATGCCAACTTTTCAGCATTAAATCATAATCTAAGCACAGCAGGAGGCCAAAAGCCTTTTCAGGCCTAGCTCCTGTTCTCTCCCTGTTGATCATATAACTGGTTGTGTGAGCAGGATTGGCTGGACGCTTCAATGGCTTGTCAGCAATAGCCCAGATGAAAACTCACCAGCAGGGAAATGACAGTTCCCTTTGGAAATGGGTACAGAAGTTAATGGCAGTTATGCCTGGAAGATTTCTGGCTTCCCAGCTCTGCCACCTGTCTGAAATCAAGCCCTCTCTGTCATTCAGCTCGCAATGCTCCACTGACACGAGCTGCTGTAGAGTGCCAGGGGAGCACTGTTGCTCAAAGCCTGCTTGGGTGCTGGTGAGCTAGGAAAGGCTTCCATTTTCCAGGTTCGCTGCGTTCATTAATGCGTGCTTAGCATTAAGCTACTGCACAGATCTCCTCACAGTAAGACTGTTTCTGGACTATTGAAGACATGCTTCAGAATGTCAGGATCAGGGTCTTGAAACAAGAAATACTCCACTGATAATGATGTGTATTAGATCATTAAAATGTTGAAATATGTTGAGTGCACAGTTCATGTGTATTTTCCTTCCATAATGGGTCAATGAAGAAGCACATAGTTAACAATGCTGAAATGGCTCAAAATGGAGAATCTGCTCTGGGAATGAAAGAACTGACAGGACGGTTAGAAAACCCGTGAGCTCTGTTTTAGCCAGACAGGATTTAATGTAATTCCTTGCATATGAAGGTAACTGAACATATATCTTAATATAACTCTGAGCTTGTAAGAGCGGGCTGCTTAATAAATGAGGAGTAAACCAGTGAGTGGAATTAGAGCAATTCTGATGAAAAAGCATTTGGTTAAAAGTAAGGCTGTGTTTTGCAGAGAAAGGGTGGGACCCAAGTTCTCCCTCCCAACTACTTTTTTAAACCATTTTTGCAGCAGAAACTTTTTTGTTTCTTCCTTTAATGAAACTGAATACCTGCAGCTTGGAAACGATCGGGTGCATCAAAACACAGGTCAAAAACCAGAAAAGTATTTTTAGACAAACTTTGTCAGAGGAAACAATTTGACTGGCCCTGTCTAAGCTTTAGGATTTCCACCTGGGGTGTCAGGCATCACTGGGGAGCACTGCATAAAAAGTCTGTATTTTTTAAATACTTCAGTCTCACCCTTAATTTTGGTGCGGTTTTTTTGGCATTTCAAAAATGAATGGAAGATTTCTCTTTGCCTCCCTCTGGTATCACAACATGGGTTTGAAGAGCATCCCAGCAATACGGTTACATTAAGTTTTTAATTTCGCTGTAGAGATTCCTGTTAGTCAAATACGACTTGGGCTGTGTCTGCAGTGTGGGGTGAAAGAAGAGCAGCTCTGCTTGCTATTTTCCTGCTTACTGTAATGTTGTTCAATAATGATCAACATGATATCCATGTCAATCTGGCCTAGATTTTACCTTATTTTCCACTTAAATTACTTTACTAAAACTGAGTTTGGAACTAAAGACAGTGTTGGGTAATGCCTGTGCAAGAAGCTGTTCAGCTGTCCTGGCATTCAAGACTTTCTTCGCAGTGGCAAGAGAAATGAGATCTTGGGTAGCTGAAGGAGTCTGCTAATGCTGTTGAACCAAACAGAAAAAGGTGATGCTGTGTCTAAGTCTGTGAATGACCTAGGGAAAACTGTATCCTATAGGTCAGCGGTCCTGAGTAAGTGTTTGTGTGCTTACTGAGTTTTTTCTTGTTTGACATTCAGAGAGCACATGTATGTGTTGCAGTCCAGTCAATGGTATTTGTTTCCAGCTTACAGACTACGTGCCATACGCCTGACCTTCCCCTACACCTTGTGCTGTCATTTCAGCCTGCTCAAAGAGAGGGCACAAAGCACTTGGGCTGCTTTGTGCTCCTCTTGTGCCACAGTAAAGCCAAATGACTTCCACTGGCATGATCTGGCATGGTGGAAAGCAATGGAGAATCTGGCCCTTGTGCTGCAGAGAATAATGATCTTTTCTTTTGCTCTCGTCTGAAATGTCATCTTAGATGTGAATAGAGAATGAGAGAAAGAAAAGGACTGATGAATATGTAGGACAGAAAGGTTAAGTGAGTGCATGTGAGATGTTACCACTCTGATGAAGATAAATTTTCATGTGTCTCTGCACTGGTACAAATGACTGTACAAAGAATAAGATACACAAGTAGGGTACAAACGTATTAAATACAGATACTCATGGAAGCCTTATATTTAAGGTGAAATGCAAGCTGATAACTTTTGGACTTGGCCTGCTGCCTTGGGTCAATGAATTCATGCCATGGTTACAGTGAATACTGTACTTCACTCACTCTCACTCTCCAATTCTGTTCAAGAATATGCTAGCAACTACTTGCATTGAAATACTGAACTGTACTGCAGGCATCAAGTGAAATGGAGCCTAAGACTGCATCTTTTCTACATGGCACCTTTTATCTAAAGTATCAGTAAATGAAAGGGCTCCGTTTGTCCCTAAAAAGGAAATAATCAAGAATCATGCAAAAGGTAAGATCGTCTAAAGGACATAATTCCCACACTAGTAGATGACACTGGGAGAGTTTGTTTAAAAACAAATACTGTGGCAGTTTACAGGAGCTCTGGTTGTGAACCAAGACCCATTGTACTGGCTGCTATATCAACACAGAATAAAGACAGTGCTTTGAGCGTCCAAATTCTGTTTGTTTCTGAAGCTAAAAATACCTATTCAAAGCTTCCAAAGATGCTCTCACTTAAAAACACATGTTCTTAAAGAAAGTACTAATTATGTGGTGGATGTTAACTGTAAAGGCACATGTTGGGAAGCTCTGATTTCATGCTCTCTAGATAAGTATAGTTCAGTAGCTTGGACATGGTTTGTTCCTTTCAAAAACAGAAACAGTCTAGTGAAGCATAAGGAGTAAAAGGATTTGGTAGTTTGATCATAATTGCAAGTGAAAGCTTGCATGCTAATTGTACATATATTTTTATCTCCCTCAGCTTTCATCTATGATATACAAAGGCTCTCAAGCAAAATTGTCATTTCTGTTTGACTCTGTATTCCGCCTGTACTTTTATACCATTAATCCTGACATATTTCAATGGATATTGAATTATTAACATATTGGATGTACTTTAATGAAGAACATTGAGTTTTCTATTACATGAATTAAGGGGGACTTTGACTTCAAATGCTTTAAGTCACAATTGCCAGCCCTTGCATATCATTGTGTAGTCCTCCAGTGCTTGGTTCTTTTCTTATAGACTAACCTTCTGTGTTAATACACTGATAGGAATATCATAGTTACCGTGTAATAAAGAACAAGGCAAAAAGGTTCAGAACTGTAGCTGACGCTTACCTTCAGGGTTCAGAAATCAGAAGAGTACTAGAGGGAGAAACCTCCTGAATTTCTATTAATGTTGTTTGAATGATATCTTCAATGACTGCATTCTGAAAGGCTGATACTGGCAGTACAGGAATGTGAGCCCCTGGAAGACACTGCTTGGAGTTTTGCCACAGCTTTTGGCATAGCAGTGTCAGGTCTTGGTGATGGCCGACTCTTCAGGACAATGTTTCCTACTTGACTTTGTTAATTGCTCTTCAGCTGTTGTGCAACTTAATACAGTACGGAAATACAGTGAGAAATCAGAGGAAGTACCTGTAACACGGCATGGAGTAACCACTGTCTGGACTGGTACACTGGAGATCACATATCACAGTTTTTCTGCACTCTTCTTCATTTTCATGGCGTACAGGAGATGGTTTGTGCAGCCCCTAAAGCCAGAGCGCAGTCTGGGTTACTCAACTCTGATTTGCTTCAGGGGACCATTTATAGGCAATGCGCTAGGCAAATATGCAGTAACCAGTTGTGATTCTGTAGATCTCCGGCCCTAAAACAGCACAAGGGAAATGCTCAATTACTCAGTTTCATGACTGCTCAGAGGCATGGTTGGCAGTGTGAGGGTCTCCTCACTTGCAGACCAGTGTCCTGTCTCCTAGTCAGCGCTAATTCTTTGAGTCAGGGCTCCCATAAGCTTAAACAGAAGCACTGCAATAAAGAGGAGAGGTAGGTGCGGGGGTTTTCTTACTGTATAAAAAGAAATGCCACCCAGCAAAAATTCCATCAGAGGAAAAAAGGAAGCGAGAAGGAGATGGCCTTTATGCAGCAGCTCTGTTGTTCTGTTTTGCAGAGATGTTGGCATGATTACAGAAGTATAAGGAGGATCAAAGAGGCAGTCTTGCAGATGACAGCAGCTCTTGCCAAATCCTACTTCTTTATAGCCTTTGCTTCAGGGAACTCTGACAGCAGCGCTAAAGCTCTCTACTTATCAGGTGGTACGTTAAAGGAAAACTTGTCTTGCAGGCTTCTTTCTGTAAATGCAAGTGCATTGTTTGCCTGTGGAGTGTGGTGTCTACCTTAAAAGTTAGATGTTTTTATACACCTGATTACAGGGACAACTTAGATAAATTTTCCTGGAGGGTTAGGGCTCCTGGACATGGGACTTTCAGGACAAACAGGGTGACAAGCAAGAGGCTACAGGAGGCAGAGCTATCCTATAGGACTGGGCTGTTTAAATAGTTGGTCTTTGATAATCCATCACTAAAGCTAGCTTCAAGACAAACTCCCAAATCTCATGTGGGCTGGACCAGGCAGAACCTCCACAAGCTTTAGCTAGAAGAAGTTATCATAATCCACGGCGTGTAAATTAAAGCGTGAACAGAAATGCCATGTCAGTAAGGAATCATAGCTAACCTGGATGTCATTAGTATCTTGGTGGGTGGAGGAGATGACTGCAACTGATTAGCCCATCCTGAAATGAGTGGGAAGGCCTTGATCAAACAGGCCCTAGGAGTTAGCAGCACTGCTATACCTTAGTGCATCACTAAGAGGTAGTTCATTACCAGTTGGAGGGAGGGGTTTTTTGCTGCAGCATCATCTGTTATGAAACAGTTGAGCTACGTGGATATGGGATGACTTTTGTTTTGACATGCAACATGGCTGAAAAAGGACTGTCTCTAGCTGGGTACAAGTACTTGCTGTACATTAAGCTCCAGAAGGCTGTTTTGGAAAGCAGCTGTTGGAACTGTGCACCCATTTTGTTCACATGTGCTTCCCACTGCCTTTGTAGCAGCTGTCCGTAAGGCTGTTAGCAGGCACCAGACACAGCCTAACCACAGAATGCTAAAGAGGGACAACTTCCAGAGCAGGAACAGAAATATTGAAAACCACCAATGGGTTCTCAATGATACTTACTTAGCAAAGAGGAAGCTATCCTGGGGCAAGGCTCTGTCAGCCAAGCCAGGAAACAAGTCTGTTTTTCAGACCTTGCAAAATGCTGTGTGGCGCTTGACCTGATTGATTCGGGTGGGAGTGGGAGGACAGCAAGGAGGCCTGGTAGTGTTGCTGGTCTAGGTTGTAGCTGAGCCACATGATGTGAGTAGGTTGCATCTTTATTATGTAAACCATATCAGTGGACAGATACCAACGGTAAGGCACACAAGGCTTTAATCCAGTCTGATGCAGAAGCAGGAAATTGCAAAACCAAGCAAATTGCCAAGGGGTGTATGGGATATGTAACCTGTCAGACCCTCAGAAGTTAGCTGGTGCTTGTGGGATCGGTGGGGTGGTGATGAAGTAGTTAAATCCTCAGGGAAGGAGCGAGGCAGCACTGGGAAAAGGCACTGCCTGGAGAATGCAAAATAACTTAAAACTAATATGCTTGCTCTTGAGCTAGGGGAAAGGAGGAGGAAGGGAGAGAATGGGCTAGCCATGCAAAGGGGGAGTATGGAGCTGGTCAAGAACTGTATTCTAAACACATACTTGCACCCTTGTTTACAGTTGTAGAAGAAAGGAGGAATTGAAGCTGCTCACCATTCTCAGTGTTTCCTCTAGACTACAAGATAAGTCTCAAAGGGATCTCACAGGCTCATCCTGTTTCTTCTCCTTCCCCAGAGCAGGATTAACTACACCTATTTGTCTAACCTGTTATGAAAACCTCCCTGTGCTGGAAATATCACCATCTCCCCAGGCAACTCATTCAACATTTAATTATCCTTGCAGCTACAAAATTTGTCCATGATGTTTAACCTAAATTTCTTTTGGTATAATTTAGGTATACCTTTATCTGCCCTGATTAAACGGAACATGGCTGCACAGACTGTCCCCTTCCCATTTGCTGTTTTCATAAATAATAGGCTATGTAGTGACTCTGTCTTCTCTTTTCTGGGCTAAACCACTCCTTCCACTTAATATTTACTTACAGGCCATGTGGTTTCCAGACTTCTGATGGTTTTCACTGACATCCTCTGGAGTTGATCCTGCTTGTCCACATCTCATTTTGAAGCGCAGTATGCTACTTGGACACAACACACCTGGAAGAGAAGAGAAGAGAAGAGAAGAGAAGAGAAGAGAAGAGAAGAGAAGAGAAGAGAAGAGAAGAGAAGAGAAGAGAAGAGAAGAGAAGAGAAGAGAAGAGAAGAGAAGAGAGAGGAGAAGAGGTTACTTCACACCTCTTGCATCCTTTATTCTTGTTTAACATTGCCCTACTTAGTGGCTACCCCTTGTCAAAACCACACGATACAGCTGACTTGCGTCCAGCCTGTGATCTGCTGTAACCCCTTGAGCCCTTCTTGCAGAACTGTGGAGTGACTGGTTGCCTCCCTTCCCCTGCTCCAGTGCAGTGAGCACTTTACTCTTGTCTGTACCTAGCTGCACTCTTGTTTTTCAAGTCACACTTAAATCTAGTTCTAGTCTTCTGTGGTACGTGCAAGCCTCCTGGCTCAGCAACAGGTTTTAGAAGCATGATGTCTATTTTTTTTTTTTTTTCATTAAAAGTATCACCCAGTTTTTCTGTGGAATTATTTAACAGTACTGGGGTAGGAAAATACCCCCCTGGAAACCTGCAAAATACATTTTTCCATCTGGAGAGTGGATTATTAATATCTGGAGTTTTCTAGCATTTTTTGCACTTTCATGACAATATTTTCCTGTATACTGTTTCTTTTGCTTGTTTAGAACATGAGACAGACAGGTCCCAGGCTGGAAGGGGAATGCTGTCCCATCCTCACTTATCTGTACCCTCTCTATGGAGTTCCCAGGATATGATTCATAGCAGCTGCTGCTTTCCAGGCAGTGCTGTGCGGACTGATCCTCACATGCCTACAGACTTTGATCCATCAGGATTTTCCTGAGGTGCAAAAGAGGAGAACAGTTGTTTGGGGAGTTGTGGATCTCTTAACTATTCATATCCCAACTAAACCTGATGGGATTTTGCGGGGGGCTAGGAAAAGGTACTTCTTGGGCCACAGGTCACGTACCCTGACAAATAATGGGAAATGCTGTTGTGCAATACCAGTGTGAGGTCTTCTTTAAAGGTGGATTTGTTACAATGCAGTGTACCAGGCCAGCCTGCTCTTCCTTCTCTAGACATGTGAGTTAGCACAGATGTTGTAGCACTTCTTGCTGGACTGTGATACTACTATATTATTTCTCCTAAGCTTAAAACCACTGTGTGAGTGCCCAAACCAAATGAGAAGATGTCACTTTGCAGCATTTCTCAGCAGCTGGATCTGAGACCAGTTTCTTTTTGTGGTTGTTGAGTAATGGGTTCAGCATTTCACAGAATCCTTGGAGTTTTTCTTAGCCAGCATCTCAGGCTTCTCTAAAAAACGAGTTTCTCTCTCCCAGCAGTCTGTGAATGAGGAAGAGACCTTATGTGTCTGGTGAAGTGGAGCCCCATACCAGTCCCCGTCATCACTGGAGTGGCTCCGGGTAAGAAAAGCGAACGTGTTGCTTCCATAAGAAATCCACTGCCTTGTGCAGATCATTTATCACAGAAAGCTGTATTACCAAGGCCAGAGCCTGTCTATCTAGTGTGGCTGTGTGGGGAAGGAGTTAGGTTTTTTACCCTCTACCCACAACCATGGGGCAGTAAGGAGGGATTTTATGCTTGTTTTGTCTTGCGTAGTAGGAGCGATATTCACACCTGCATCTACAAACTGACTGGTACTAGGCTCATGGCTGGAAGGCAACCCTCCTCCGGAACTTCCCAAGGCTTTGATCATGGATGCTTAGGGTTGGGCAGGGGGAAACATGTAACAAAACTAATCTGTAGTGATAGGTGTGTTCCTCAGCTCCGTGTTCATCTGCTGCTTCTGGTGCAAGGGTTGTGCGTCGTCCTGCATTTCCCTTCTCTGCCTTCCCTTAATGCTGATGCAGAGGTGCGGTATAGGACTGGATTGTGGTCACCTGCCGGTTCTTGCCATATGTTGCTGGGGTGACAGACAGCTCTAGCCTGTGTGGGACCCTAAGACTCTCTCCAGGTCCAGGAGAGTGTAAAGGTGGTTATGGGGTTGACTGACTAGTTTTCTTACAGGGAAATATTATTAAAAAATCCTCTTGCAGGCATCACGTAGGTGTCCTTTGGCTGTATTTCAGGAACACCTTTTCCATGCTTTTTCAGAGAAGCAGTGCTAGGCTTTCCAGAATACTTTTCCCTAGCTGTGTTTAGCAAGCTTAGGGAATATAACACCCAAACTTTCCCTTTGTATGCTTCACAGTACTAGGACCACTTGTTCAACCTAACACCGAATGCACAGTAGGTTGGCCCTTGTGCTAATAAAGGTGAATGTGATGCAAGCAGCGCTAAATCTGAATGTGCATTAAAAAAGCAACACAGCTGAGACCTGACTGCTGAGGGGGATGCTTTTGACCTCCCTCTGTAACACACTGGGGAGGAAACGTCTGCTCAGGAGCTCTGGAGCTCACGGGGCAGGGTCTATCCTCCCTCTTCCTCCTCTGTCTAACGCGTGTGCTTGTCCAGTCAAATGAACTCTGAGATGAGCCACAAAGAAGGGAAGATAGCTACGAGTTCCTGGCCTTTTGTACCCCACCCAGTTCTCACTCTGTTTGTTTTTGTTCAACTCCAGTGAGTAAGGCTATGGTTGACCTTAAATCTCCTCAGAATTAAGGCTGTGGTTTGGAAATTGCTTTAGGATCTTCTAAAGTACAGAACCCGAAATCCAAATAAAATAGATATTTCTACAGCAACACATGCTTCTTTCAGTCCCGCAAGAAAGTGATGATTTGTTATGCCTCTGTTTTGTCTTTTCTTCATGTGACATGCTTGGAACTTTCTACCTGTAAGGCTTATAATAATCTCGATGGTTAAGGCTTATAATAGTCTCGATGGTTGCCTGCACACACCCGAGGTTACGCAGGAGGGAGGCTACTAGATGATTTCCGTGTCCAAGATAAAAGGTATCTGCCTCCCTGGGAATGGTCCTTTCGTTGAAAAGCAGTCAGCTATGTTACTTAGAGTGACTGATACTGCCTTCTCTTTCTGGCAGTAGATGATCTCATGTAGCTTTCACTTAAATTTCTGGAAGATTTTGTGCTTTACAGAGGAAAAAATATCCTTTGTTATGTCAGTTAAAGAATGTGAAGCTACTCAGAGGTGTGGCAGGTTGCTATTATTTACTCTATCACTGTAAACCACAAATCTCATGTGAGTTGTTCCTTGTTTGAAATAGCAGCTCTGGAAATCTTATCATTAAGGAGGAGTTTTCTGGGGAATTTTAAATAGGCCTCTTTCATGATGGTGAAGAGAAGCTGAAAAAGTGACTCCTAGAAGGACAAAATCCGGTAAGCTAAGAAATATTCCTGCTTGGAAAAAGAAAAAACACTATGATTTGGGTGGGAGTTTGGACTCCGTCTTAACAATTACTTGAATACATGGTCTGCCTACTTAAGGCACATTTCAGTCATTGTGTGAGGATGTGGGCAGCTTGGAATGGGAGGAATAGGCTAGTGGTGTAACGCTAACTAAGTCCTCTTATATGATCCGCCATTTGCCCTCGGATCAGTCCATTGGTGTGCAGTCCGGCCAAGAGAGCGCACCTTACTCTTTATATTCAAGGGTTATGGCCTTGAGAACAGTCAGAGAGATGAAAAAAATCTTTTTGCCAAGAGTCACTTCTAGTAGGTGGCAGTGAGGATGTAGAAATCTGCTCTTTAAAGCAGAGACCTAACAAACTAGTTAAGATAGTCAGTAACCTCAAGGCTTTTGATGTAGGGTAAAAGATTTCTTGATTTTTTTTTAATGAAAAGAGGTAGCTCCTGAAGTATCTACATAACCCTCGCTTAAGAAGTTACCAGAGTATAGTGAATTTAACCATCTGTTGGTTGTAACATTTCTGCTCTGCTACAGCCATCGATGCAGAAAATGTTGTCCATCCCTTAGGAACACTTGAGCATCCTAAATTACTTGGCTGAGGCTGGGCTTAGAGCTGAGTTATTGCTCCGTGACAGTGCTCCTCTCTCTCCCACAGTTGCTTCCAGCTGTCCCTTGAAGAGAAGGATTTAGATGCCATTTCCAAGCTGACGGGCAGCTGGGGTGGCCAAAGAATGTCTCAGTCAAAAGAAGCCTAAGACCCTATCATGTTCATTTTCTTATTCACAGTGGGAGTTTTGCTCTGTGCTTTATTGAACAGTTTCTCTAAAAGCCTATTTTTAGTCAGGCACTTATGTTGGAAGATTTTGAAATGCAGTCCTAGTCCTAAAAGAGACTTTTGTAAAAAATAGGCAGGGGACAACCCACGTGGGCTCAAAGTGTCGAGCAGTTCCCTGTGTATCTCCCTCAAGCAAACCCCAGCAGCTGACAAGCAGAAAGTTTTCTTTTGTTTTTCTAACTGTCACTGTTGAAATGCGGAAGCTCACATTTCAGCTAGGTTTTCTTGCACGCATCCTGAAGAGAAAAGAAAAAAATCGTTCTGAATTAATTAGCATCTCTCACAGGTGTGATGACAGTGGAATAAAATTCTGCATGCTGTGAATAACAGTACCGCAACCCGTTCCTTGACAATGTGAGATGAAAAAAGTCTCACTCCTGTTACTATGCTTGCTCTTCTGTTCCAAGAGGAGTAGAGAAGTAGGAGACTCTCCTTTTGATTAGTGAGTGGCTCTGGACGCTCACAGAAAAGAAACAAAAAATAAACAGATAACTTCATATCACTCATAGACTCTCTCTGCAGGGTGGAGCTTCCACTCAAAATTGCATAGGGAACTTAACAAATGATTTTGTATGGAAGCAGATGTTAGACTGAAGGTGTTGGACTGAAGTCAGTGGCCTAAATAGTTTTTTAACGAGTTATGCACATTACAAAATGACATGAACAGCTGACATGTTTCTGACTGGGACCGAACACTTTTGCCTCCCACGTGTTGTAGTTCTAGGAGTTACTTCTGATAAAGCAGTTGCTCTAACTTAAAACCTGCTTCCAAAACAGCACACCATGTGCAAACTGCTTTAAGATGTGAATCTGATTGTCCACTCTGGAGTTGATGTAAAATAAAATTTCCCCATGGTAGTGGTGTCTGTTTCATTTTTATTTTCACCAGTGTGGACTTGATTACCAATGGAGGTGAACTGTATTAAGTGTTTATGGAGATGTTTCTTTCTGACAGATCACTAGAAAAAGCCTCAAAGGAAATGAATCTGGCCCTACTTCTTTCAATGCCTTTAAGCTGAGGCAGGAAGCAAATATTTTTTTTTTTGTGAAAAGTTATGAAACAATTGTGAATCCTTGCAGGGGATCAAACACTGTAACTAGACCATTCTTTGCAAAAGAGCCTTTAATTGCATGTCATCAGTTTGTCTTTGNTCCCTTTCCCCTTTCTTTCCTTTCAGTGTTTCAGCTTCTTGAGTCATCTGCTTCCTGCCCAAAACTCATGGAGTAAACTCTTGCAAAGCACTCTAATAGAAAGGGGTATCTAAAAATGCTGTGGGTCTGCTATCTTCCCAACTGTTACAGCTCTGAGTGCAAAAAACTTCCAAATTAGCCATTCAGAGGGACCGTTGCTATTTTTCGACTGTTTTTGCTGTGTGTCAAGTCTTGACACCGAGCCAGTCTGAATTGGCAGCAGAACTCTGGAATAAGCCATAGGGAAAGCAGCAAAACACAGTCATTTATCTTTGAAACAAAAGCACTGAAGATGGAATGTCTGATTCTCTTCTCGTTTAGACTGGTGTAAAGCAGGCACGACTCCTCTGAAATTGAGAACAGAACTGCAGGAGGAAAGAACTGAGCTCTTGCACTGTATGCCTTGGCAAAAACGAAACGGCAATTTTGTATGATAGAGAAAGATCTACTACTTCACTCGGTCGGAGGGGGGAATGGTGAAAAACAAAAACAATGTCCCTTAGAAAGCTTTTTTAGATTGATCTGGGTTTTTTCAAGGTGTATGCTCCCTGCACTGCTGGTGTAATTCCATGATCAGTGAGAGCTTCTCTGGGTTTCTGATGGTGACACTGTCAGAGTTTTGTGAATGCTATTGAATTCTCTTGATAGCAGGATTTCTCATCTTAAAAAGTGACAGACTTCAGTAATTTGAAGAATGTTGTTTATACTTTTTGCAAATTAGTTTGGATTGGCTTTTACACCTTCTATCCTAAAAGCAATCCAGAGTAACTATTGACTTAGTGATGTTTTGCTGGCTCGGTGCTGAGTGAGATCAGACCCGGTGCTTAAAACTTTCCTGTGTTCAGAAGGACGCTATTTTGAAACAATCTGATCATGACTGCCAGAACGTACAATGCGGAAGTGAGAAAGTGCTGAGGAAGTAAAATGAGCTGTTGAGTGACACAGATCTCATCAGATCTTAAAGGGAAACTCCAAGGTTTCAAAAGAGCTGTTCTGAGCAGCTGATGACTAAGAAGAACACCTGTGATACACAAGTCATCTAATACTGGCTAATACAGGGATGAATTCTATACTTATTCAACTTGTTATCAAGCGCAACTCCTACTGAAGTCAGTAAATGGGACTTGAGAGATATGTATCACTTTCATTTTACAAAGAGGCAGTCAACGCCTTTGTGCAAGACGGGGATTTTTTTCCAGCGTCATCCAGTGAATTAGCAGCAGGGACCAGGAAACTGAGTCCTGTGTCTCAGTAATCTGAGTACAGCATAGGCTGCTTGCAGATTTATAGTCTGAGTCTGAGCACATGATATTGTGTGGTTTGCAGTATTAGTTTGTTTCAGCTTTTGTGGTTACCTCGTTATGTAAGAAATGTAGCTTTTCTCTGTGTTTATATACGTGTTTGTTTATATACACACAAGTAAACTGAGCGCCAGAGGAAAGGAAAAACCCCAAAGGCAATTCAAGACAAATTAAAGCATAACCAAATTTTTAGTTCAAATATGCCATATATGTTAGTTTAAATACATCAAATATTAATGAACAGTCTTAAAGCAACTGTTGACTTTTTGGGGGCTTTAATGTAATTTTTCCGGCTACAGTTAAGTGATACGGGTGATAGAACCCATATTTAAAAAGAGTATAATTTTTTTCTTTTTTTTTGCATCTTGTAGGGAACTGAGCCATGTTTATATTTTGTTCCTAGTACTGTGAACATGCTAAAGCCTGGGCCATATAACCAGATCATCATTTTCAGCGTGGTTGCTTTGTCAAGTAGGCAGGAACCAATATGACACAAAGACGAACCGTCAACAGGCAAACTATGCTTTCCAGTGGATAATTGTTTTGCTCATCTCCAGCATGAAGAAACTGGGATTTTTTCCTCCTCCTAATTGTCTATTTTACAAAAATGCAACTACACCCACTATGAAATGGGCCCTGTGCTAAGCACTGTACAAAGAAATGGAAAGCTTTTGCCTGAAAAAAATCCACTGCGAGGCAGGCACAGGGAAGAACAGGACACAAATTAAGACAGGAAGGTAGCAGCAAGACAATTTTTGTTATGCTCTAGATAAGTTTTCTTTAACTCCACAGTCCTGTGGGAGACGGCTTGATCAAGATGAGGCTCTGCTACAGGAGAAGTAAAGTGATGTGAGCTGAAGGGAAGCAAGTAGGATGAACAAGGCAGAGCAGAAGACAGATGTGGATTACGTTGTGCATCACTATTAGGTTATTTACAATTGGGGATAAGAAAAATGGGTTATTTTTAAAAAAATATTTCTAAGATGATTTTCTTCTTTCACAGCATTTCCAGTATAATTTTACAGAAAATGTGGCTTATCTACCAAATTAAGAAGCCTCATGGTTCTGAGATCAGACAATACACACGGTGAGAATTAGAAAAGGAATAAGAAGAAAGATCACGTGCTTTAGACCTTACATTTCAGACTAAGCAGACATATATGAGTTGAGGTATATTTACTTCAGTGAGTAAAATTCTACTGGTTTTGGCTTTTGGGGAGGCAAGGAGGGGACACCTTTTCCCTGAGGAACTGTCTGTGGCTTTTTGCATTTTTCAGCCTTGAACAAATTTCTTATTTACAATATAAAAATAATAACTAAGCTGCACATTTTTCATTTTGACATGCGAAGGCAAAAATAATTGTGCTTTGCATTAGTAGGCCAAGATGGTAATATGCTTCTATTGTCTGGGTTCATTTTTAGTTCAGGTTAAAGAAATTCCTTTGCACTGTGTTGGGTGGGTTGAAAAGCAATATTACAGACTTATCTCTGTTCCCATGACAGTGTCAGTAAAGGCTGAGAGTAATTTTGGCCATGTCTAGACAGTGGTATAAGACATAATGTTGGCATATGCCATGACAACCTTCCATTTGAAAACAAGGTCAGTGAGCGCTTCTGGCATTGCTACAGATAATTATCTATCTGAAAGATGATAGCAATATCAACAGACAATAGTTTTTATATGAAGTGTGTTTAAGATGAAGATGTAATTTAACCAGCTATTTATTTGTTTTACTTGGTACCCCTTCCAGGGATAAAAAGCAAAAATTGTTTTCTCTTACTCTGCAATGTGACTAGAACATAATTTCCATGCCAGTAGGACAAATGAGTGGTATCACAGACAAGAGAGAATAGAGTATCTTTTTTTTAAGAAATATTTGGCATGTAAAACAGAAAAACCTCTGTTTGAAAATCTGGCAGCTCACCTTAAGGCATCTTAAAACATGCGAGCAAGCACATCAGCAACTTCCTGTTGCTGGCAGTGCTGTTTAAGTGTACCCTAACAGTATGGAGAGATAATGCAAAGCCCATCTGGAAAGCATGCAACAGCCTCTTCAGAAAGCACTTTGCCTTGGAACAAATCACATCCTATTGCTCTCAAAAAGCAGAGGACTATGAGAGCAAATTGTCTTCAGAGATTCTGTTCCCGTGGCAAGAGATGGGCGATCATCTCCTCTACTAAAACCACATGACTCTTCTTTCCATTTGCAGATTTCACGGTGGTGAAGTAAACCGATGCACAAAATATTTTTTTTTCAGTGTAGGCAGCTGGATCACAGGCTTGTTAGTCTCATGTGACTGCAGGTTGTCTGCAGAAGCAGGAAGAGCACCTGGGTCTCCTCACTGCGAGTCCCTTGTACGGTTCACTACACTATGCACTTCTCTACCTTAAATTTCCTGTGTACTGCAAAGTGGGGTGAAATTATATAAGTCTCGTCTCTGCAGCCTGTATTTTTCACAGAATAGAAGTCTAGCGATCATGAGCATGAAAAGAGTATAGCCTGAAATGAGCTTGCAAATAACAATTTTTTTTCCATTGCGGTCCTGTCAGAGAACTTGTGATCAAGGGAGAAACTGAAAGCAGCACTCCCTGAAGGGACAGAAATGCTGTGACATCTGAAAGGTCCTTTCAGGAACAGTTATCGCATTGTAAACGTGCATAGCAGCATTCCCTACATTTGACAGCTACTCTGCATTTATAGCCCTACCAAAAGACTAACTTTTTTTGGTAACCTTATTATCAGAATAAAATGTCTGTTTTAGGCATGACTGCTGCTTCTTTGGTCCTTCTTGTTCAGACCAAATTCTGAGTTTCAGGGAAGCAAGCAGGGAACATGATGACCATGAGTGCTAAGCCTCAGTCAAGCTTTCTTTCTGAGGTCTGTTGTGCTGCTGCAGTTCTGCAAGACAGCGTTCATGCTGATTTGAACCTTGTGGGATAATCTACATTGGCCAGGGGAGTCATTAACCGATGGCAAATAAAAGAAGGCACCATGATTGACTGACCCCCTGTCAACAGATGAAATCTTTATAGGATCCCTCTTAGCACTGCTATGGGATCTGATACTGTGGCAAATCATTGTCCAAGCCCTGTGGCTTCAGCTTCTAAGGTGCACCTCAATTTGATGTTGCTGCTGCCATCTGCGACATGAATCCCTCCGGAGAGAGCAGTTATGAGGCATTAAAGGGGAACTGCAGATTAAGACCAGACAAGCAAAGGGAGGAGTCAAGAAGAAGGGGTGGAAGCAGAAGGCAAAGTGCAAAATCTATGAGAGCACTAAGGAAGAAGAGTAACATGCAGACATCTGAAGAGAAGGATGACATATAAAAGGGTTGGATCAAGTGTTGTAACATTCAAGAAGATACAGCTGGGAAAGAACAATGGAGGAGGAGGAGGAGGGAGTGATGGGTTTTTCTCCTCGGAATGGCTTCTGTGATGAGTTATCCTAAATATTCTCTTAAGGGAGACAGGAAGGGAACAAGAGGAAGTGGTTTCCTTAGGAAGACAGGAGGTTCCCTTTGCTGTCCCCTTTATGCACTTCTGACCTCCCGTCTCTTCCCCACTCCCCATTATAAGTGTCCTAATTATTATCAAATTGATTGCCCTACCCATTGAGAGATTTCACCCCTCCTCCTTAATGCCACAAGGCATTTTCCCCTTCTAGGCAAAACCATCCTGTCTGTGCTTGTAATTGTGTCTGTGTTGTTATGGACAAGGGTCTTTTCATTCCAAGACTCAGTGAGCTATTTTGGCCAAGCACACTGAATGAAGCATTTATTGCTATCCCTCTAATGGCAGTTTCCTTTTACAGGACAGTCCATTTTTAAAAAGCTGAGATTAAATAGGCCAGGAAATGTTGGACCGAAATATGACAGCAGAGATTGCTTCTCATAGCATATAAAATATTCCATGATGCTACCCCATAAGCGACACTGATAGTCTGGCTGAGTCTGAGGTAGATGAGGTTCAGAAGACATACACGTTAAAACACACCACAACAAATGTGTTTAGATGAAAAGGCTGCATGGAAGGAATCCAGTTCTGGAAGGGACTTTAGAGTGCAGAGAACACTTTGGTTCATCTCTTTGGGAATAAACAACTTTTATGTGTGCATTTTTTTTAAAGCCTTTGAAATCAGGTTATTTTGGGAAGTTTCTATTTAGAGAGATCTGTGTAGGCTAAGTAAACTCACTTATTAATAATTTTGTAATAGCTTCACTGGGACTCGATCTTTTCGTGCAAAATACATGCCTTCCACGTGGTAAGTTTCTAAAGAAGCAGAGGCACTGGAAATTAGCGGGGCAACATAACTCACTGGAAGTTACAGGTTAAACTGGAGAGATTTGGTCTTCTGTCTCCTCCTGGCTTGCATTATGTCCAGCTGGAGTACCTCATCTGCATAGGGAGTGAGCCAGGTATCGGCTCTGTCCCTTTCTATGTGCCCTGTTGAAAGCTTGCTGCATTTCAGTGCTGTGGGGCCTTCCAGAGGCAACAGTACCAGCATGCTTTTGGGCACAGTGGGTTGTCACAAGCTAGAGGGGAGTTAGTTTGGAACCTGCTATTGCTGTACCATCAACTTTTTTTAAGAAAACTGTGTCACAGGAAAATCAACATACTTCAAGAATTTATCTGCGGGCATGTTTTGTAACATGGTTGCTCCCTCTCCACCCAATCTGAGTCTAGGGAATCACGTTCAGGCTTGCATCAGCATGCAGAGTGTCTCAGAGGTACAGCTAGAGCATTGCGTCTCCAGATAGAGTTCACTGCCAAGTCAGGCAGCAAGATGTGCCTCAAGAGTCAGAACTGGAAGCAAGATTTGGATCTTAATATCAAATTTGGAAATAACCAGGTAGGTACACTGCTGGTGCAAACATACATAGCTGTATTTTACAGCCTCATGCTGGTCTGTGGCACTGTATGGATTTAATTAGCTTCATTTGAGATAGGTGAGAATGCCTGTAAAACCCATGCAAGTGGTACTCTGGGGTCTGTAGTAACAGTGTGCCGTCATCGGGATGGAAGAGACCTGCCACAGGGAAGGTACTCAGGTTTTATCTCTGGCTAACTCAATACTGTCCTCGTGGGAGGAGGTCAACCGGATTTGTTGCTTGTGTCAAAAAGCAGTATCAAGGCTGTAGTAGAACCTAAGCCTCAGGCTCACATGGCAGCATGCTTTGGCTGGGAGGTGGCTCCTCTGTCTGCCTTTGGTGCTTCCAGTGCCTTCAGATGCATAGGGACTGTTCTTCCTTATCTTCCCCTGAGCACTGGTTCCCACAAAGCACTGCAAAGACTGACAGGAGCCGTATCATCCCTCTGAGACAGCGCAGCATGAGCACCCTTCCCCTGCTTGTTTCCTTGTTTTATCCCACATTTTTAGTGTAACTTGGACTGAATTCTTAGAAGAACTGAGATTAAGTTGTGGAATTGTTAGTTCTGATAACCCCATGATCTTTACTTTCAACTGCAGGGCAGCTGTCTTCCTACATTCATTTACAGAATGACTCAAGGAGCTATGTGCTTTCCCAATATGAGAAATTACGCTCCTTCTTCACAGGAGTTCACCAAAGAAGGGCAAACGTTGCAAGACGGAAGTTGGAGGAGAGGGAAAACTAAATAGAGGATGTTGGACAAGTTAAGAGCAAACCAGACTCTGCCTCTAAGACTGATGTGAATATGGAAATGGTAGGGTTCTTACATGCACATATAGCGTATTCCATTCCCCTTTATTTGTTAAAGGAACTCCTCCTACTTGAATGACTTAGAGCTAATGTAATACTTGTGGAAACCTGAGCATTTTGTATTTCCTGTATTTGGGGAATGAGGAGAGAAAGGGTATCTAATTTTTGCAGCCTCAATGTTTCTCTTAGGAAGTCTGATATTTTCTTTGCCATTTACGTTGTGGGGAGAAATTGTCTTTCAAGATACCAAGAATCCTTAAGTCTGCAAATAGCAGCAAGTCTCCTTATATATATAGCATATGTACAAAATTAATTTCTGCAAATTGAAAGCATGAACTTATATAAACAGAAACCTCACAGCAGCATGAAAGGCAAATAAAGCCTTATATTTTAGACTGGAAACAAATGAAGAAAATATTTGCCAACTTCATCCAGCTCTGCCCAATTCGTAGGCACTAACAAAGGTTTACTTTTCTTTTGGGAAGAGATGCTTGCTGGGGAATGAAGAAAAACACTGTGCTGTGGGAAGGATAAACCAAGACAGCTGTTTAAATTGCTTACTGTAGTATTAAGCTGTTCTTTGTACTTTTGTTTTATTGTTTGTGCATTTTTTTTCTGTAATTGCCTAACATTGACTGGTGTATGAGGATACAAAACAAACGGCTGGAATTATATTTGTGAACATGGCTTAATTCTCCACTTGAGCAGGAAGCAGCAGAAGAGAAGAAGTTTGAGACAACGCTGCCTGGTTTAATCATTGTAAGCTTGGCTGGGCAAAGGGAGCTTTGCTTGTTACTAGGATAGCAATAATGGAAACAAAAAACAGTGTAACAGAAGCTAGCTTGTCCGTTGATACTAGCCGAGAGAGACACCAGAGACACCAGTCTTCATTGTTCAAAGTATAAATGGTTCACAGGAGGTCAAGTAGTAATTTCTGTCTTAAAATAATCCTGCACATTTGCATGCCTTATGCAGACTTGAAACCTTCTTTTAACTTTCTATCAATTAAAAGCAGACACTTAGACAAACTGTTGTTGAGCTAAATGATAGAATAACAGTCATTGACTTTCAGGGTAAGGATGGATCAAGCTCAACCTATTTACTCTGGGAATTACAATTGTCCACAGTGAAACTCCCACTGGTTCCCACAGCAATAATATAATTATATATGCCACCTGGGGAGGGAAAGCCTAAGAAATGTTAATGCCAAGTTGAGTCTGCCACCTTAAGCCTTTTCTTTTGTGCATTAAGGTGTCTTTAATAATGTGACATATTGTTTCTCATCTTGAATATATTGGGCAATTTATTCTACACTCTTAGATACGCTGTGTGTTCTGCACTTCAAAGAACATCAAGCCATTCTTTATCTACTTCATCAATGACAGGCAAGCTTGTATCCTGCTTTTAATGATGCCGCACATGCATTTTTCCAGAGACAAAGCGCATTCGGAGACGAACTGTAGAGCACAGCTCAGCTGAAGTTTCATGTTCCCATCAGATTAGGGTTTATCAGGCTGGTACTCTTTGTAGCACAATTTTTACCTTCTCATAGACTTTAGCTGTAGGATGCTAATATAAAGACCATTTGCTGCTAACTGTATGTTGTATGCTGAGTTCTCCCTCTTCTGTCCCAGGGATGCGGGGAGGGTGGGATGACCATGCTTCATCTGCCTTGCTGGGATGGATGAGTGCAGTATGTGCTCTGGCCCTCGGGGTGGGGAGGGCCCCCACCTTTGCATTTGCTTCTCAGTCATCACTATGGTTCTGTCTCCTTTGGTGCCTTTCAGGCTTGGCATTTTCATATTGGAATATTTAAATACCTGCAGACGTATGCGGTCATCAGAGCTGACGAGACACACCAGAGCATAAGCTGCACCCCAGAAAGGGTACAAGCTGACACTGAAGGATACACTCGCTCTCCTTTCTTTGCCTAATGCTGAAGAATGCAAACACCAGTTTGGTGCTGTGATAAGAGCCTATGATGAAATTTGTGGGCAAACGCTTCTTTCTGTCCTTTTGCAGAAAACAGCATAACCCCTCTCGGTCTGGTGTCGTTGGTTAGCAACATTAGCGTTTCTGAATAACAAAACCACATTTATGGGTTTGTTTGTTTCCGAGTTATGCAACTTACCTCATTTCACGTGAGCAATGATTTCATTTGATAATAGAACGTAGCTTTGAACCTCAGACACAGTTGCAGAGAAAAAGAAGAAAACCTGTGCTGCAGTTAACTGTCCTCAGTTGTTTTCTGTCATGCAGGTTCTTAGAGTATGCTGGTATTGACTTCTGTCCTAAACATGTCCACGTGTTCACCGTGGATATGGAAATGTTTAAGTTGATGACTTGTATTACATTCTTCCCTTTCTCAAAATGCTGTGTTTGTATCATCGCACAAAAGGCAAGCTAGATCCTCAAACCTAATTTTCTTTTATACAAGAGCTACATAGCACTAAAAGAAAAGAAGGTATTTCTACTTTTCTGGAAAAAGTGGCAACTTGCAAATCTCTGTATCAAAATCTAAAACATACAAAACATCCCACTTCATTCATTTAGCCTTCATGAATGGGTTCTGCAGGAATAAAGGCCTGGATCCCATTTTTGTAGACTACTCAGAAGTTGTATCATGAAGCCACACAGTTGTTAAAAAAAGTGCATCATAATGTGCTTTTCTGGTAGACATAGGTGCCTTCAGTAGCAAGCCAATGCTAAGACAATATAGGCTGTGTATTCTTCCATGTCCTAAAGCATTTTATGTACGAAAGCATAGCGTTCACAAATGGAAGCAGAAGTCCTCTTCTCCTTGGCAGCTAAGGTTGATTTCCGTACCTTATCTAAGGAAGAATATATGCCCAACATAATATACATTAGAAAAAGGGAACTTTCGCAATGCAATGTACCAAACGCTACATCTGAGTGCCTAGTGTTACTCCTGGTTCAAACAAGTAATTGAAGAAGTGAAGATGACTGTAGCAATAGTGATTCCCTATACTGTTGCCTGCACTTAGAAGCCATGTGACTGCATGTGTTCCGTGCAGAAAGACCGCTACAGCTGAACCCTGTTAGCAGACTCAGAAAGAACTGTAATAGAGGCCGAAAAGTTGTTGCTATCTTAGCTCTGGACAGTTGTCCATTTTAATAAAGGAGGGGTCAAAGGCACAAGAGGGAAAATGTGCTCAGCTGCCCTTTGTGCTTCAGCAACATCCCCCTTAACGACCTTTAACTACTAAAATTTTCCCAGCTTTTGATCACTTAGAGACCAGTGCAGTTTCTTGAGCTGTTTGGTGAATCTAGACCATAACAGGCAGCATCAGCAGGCACTGTAACCATAACCTTCTCACAGCCCACATTGTAAATAAGTAAAGATTTGATCATGTGCAAGGCTGCTGTTGCCTTCTTTTGTAATGTTATTTCACCACAGATATTTAAGCACCGATGCCACTGTCAGTAAGCACCTCTTGGTGATGGAGAAAAGCAGGAGGATATGTAGGAAGGTTCTGCTTTCCTAAGTCACAGCCGGTGTTTTTCATTTCCGGGTAACTCAGAGTTATTAACAGAAAACTAAAGCGTCTTTCTTCATAAGCACAGTGGTGCTTGAAAATCCTTTTGGAAATTACACTTACTGAATCAATGAATCCAAACTAAATGAAACACAACTATTTTTTCTTATTTATCAAACTGTATCTAATGTAGGAAAGCTAAGAAAATGATAACACTTTTTCCCTCAATAGAAGACAAATCCCCCCCAACAGGTTTTGCTTTTAAATAAATGGACCATTTTTGAGAAAAATGTTTACATCTTGTTACTATTTAGAAGTTCTAGCACACAGATATGTGTTCTGCAGATAGAAGAGCTGTTTAGGTAAACTGGAATATTTATACAGCAATATTAAAATATATTGTTGTATGAAGTATAATTTGGTAACTGACACCGACTCATCTAGACTTTGAAAGTGAACCATACCAAATGCTAAAAAGGAGAAAGTAAACAATATATATGGACATAATGAAGACGCTTTTCCCATTACCTGGAATGAAGCATTAAAGTTAATAGTGCTCATTAATGATTGAATCATTTATCAAACTGCTTGAGGTAATTGTGACTCTTCTCATTATCAAAATAGATGTCTCCTTTGCATGTACCTAAGCTCTTAATCTCCATAACCTGAGTGGCAAAGAGTTCTACAGGTTGGTCCAGTATTATATACATACATAATATTATTTCTATGTATATTTATGTATATCTGTTGTTGTATATTTATATTTTTTTTTCAAGAAGCAGTTTAACCTGTCTGCTTTTGGGTTTAATTGGCTATCTTATTTTTGGAATATAAATACAGAGCATGCTAAATAAATATTCTTATATTATTCATTGTTTTATATACCGATACCAGGGTCATAGCCTTATCAACTTTGCCCAGTCCAATCTTTACTAACTTTTCTCACATAATCTTTTCCTGGGGTTTCTTACAGTAACGCTAACAGATCCTAGCTATGGACATAGTTGCCTTAGATTTTGATGTGGCACTTTGCTGATTTATTTTCTAGACATGTGAGTTTGATATAGGGCAAGATAGCAACAAACACACATGAATGCCATGCTACTCTCCGGATATACCCAGTGCTCACAGGGAACAGGGGGAAATGATCTCTTTGATCACAGATGAAGTACTTGAGCAAGAGTTTGAATAAAGACTTTGCCTTGATTGATTTAATTAAATCATTTTAGAAACTGCTTGAGCAGTGTGTACACTGCAGTGATTTAATTAAGCTCACATCTAAACTAGTGCTGCTACACCGGAGAGAATGTGAGCCCCCAGAATTCAATGTCTCTAGGCAGTGGCAAATGTTTGAAATACCAGCTAACGTGTAACGTGTTTTTATCATTGCTGAATGTTACTGTGAAACCTAGACTTGGCACAGTGCATAGTTGGGCTGTCCCTAAAATCAAAATGAAAGACCAGGCAGAAGTCAAGAGTTTCCCCTTGCCTCTACAGGATAAACAGCTGTGCCAAGCCTTGATCCTTTCCCTCCTAGTCGCTTCCCCGTGCCGATGCTTCTCTGATGGTGCACGTGTGTAGAAGCACAGTCAACACTGAATCATCTCTGTTTTCCCGTGCACCAGCTCCCCGTTCGTGTTGATGAGGAGAAGATTTGTAGCCTAATGGAAGCTACTTCTGCTATTGGGATTACTAAACTCAGTGGGGATGACACAGCATTCCCTTTATGTTCTAGCTGGAGCATAAAATCACAGATGATAATCGTGACTAACATCCTGGGCTAGTTGGCATCTTCTTGTCTGATCCCATGTTTTCACAAACGGTCAGAAGTTCACAGCCTTTTAACTGTGGACAAAATGAACTAGAGATGATGCAGCATCTTCCTGAGGCAGGAGGTCTGGAATAGTGATTATCACAGAAACCGTCATAATGCTAAGCAGCTTTTCACAATTCTGCTTGTAAGATTTAGGGGACAAAAGAAACCAACTATGTAGAATTTAAACGCTAAAAACCTGTGCCTGGTCTGTTTGAAGGTCTAGAGGTGAGCAGGAATCGGTCACAAATGATGAATCACTCACTGCTGGAGAGCCAGGCCCTGGTGGTTGCAGTCTAAAGTGCTCATGGCTTTTTGTTTCTTTCTGCTCTTGTCAGCAACAACCGTGTTTATGTGGGCAGTGCCCAGGTTTTGTTCATGGCTCACTGGATTGCTTTTACTCATCTCAAGGACGCTGCAAGTCTTAATTCATCACCCTTCGTAAAGATTAAAAGTGTTACTATTATTTGGTGACACTCCAGTTAAACAATAATGACTAGATGTAGGCATTTCCTACAGACTAATAAAAGGCTGGAAGGAAGTGATGGGCCATGATCCTGCAGAGAAATTGTTATTGCAATTGTGAGTTGAGAAAAAACAAGGGGAAAAAATGCAGGAAGGATTTTTTTAACGGATTACACAATTTTATCAGCATTGGAAAGCCAATGCAAGCTCTGAAAAGCTTGTCAGATTGTTTCAATCATCTTTCAACTTCCTAGCCAGCTGAAAAAGTGAACTTGAAAAACATTTTATGCTTTTGCGCGCTTTAGTTCACAGTCCCTCCTTCCAAGCATGTCCTGTCACAAACCTTTATTTATGGGCCTATGCTGGTATTTCTGCCACACGAGTTGTTTTTCCTTCTACTGTTAAAGGTAGTTTTCATGTGTTTCGAAAGCTTACCTAAACTACTTCACTGACTTTTCAATAAAAATTGGAATAATTTCCTCAGTAAAGACAACACTATAGCCGTTTGAAGGCCCATTCCAACCAAGTATAAAGGAACACTAGAGTAAATGAAAGCAGCCAGCACATTGCAGGCTGGAACCATTGATTCTTAATTCTGTAACATCTTTGTTACATGTCACAATAAATTGGACTGTGTTAGTGTTTCCTTGTCCTGAATGCATATGTAGAAATACAGAGTCGAGAAGAACCTCCTCAGCTCCTCTATCACCGTGCATTAAGGAATATCACGTGTTTCTACAACTCAGCTTTAATCTTTTCTGAACTGATACTTGTCTACTTATCCTATAAAAGAAAAACAAATGAAACATTGAAAAGTTCAAAGCTTCTACAACCTAGAGCTTGTAGAGGTATCTACAGATAGAGGTCTACAGATAGAGGTACTGCGTTTAATGAGTTTTCTGCTATTGCATCCTTACCCTAACTATAGCAAAGGTTTTCCCACTGTCTAGTTTAAATTTTCTCTCCTGTAAATTAAGACAAATTATTCTTGTCTTCCTAGTAGTAAATAGCGAGAAACATTGATCAACTTCTTGTAATTAACAGCCCTCCCATCGCAGAAAATTAACTCACTCTTTTCTCCTCTTCTCCAGAGGAATATGACTTGTTTAACCTTTCTTCAGAGGACATATTTTCTAAATTTCTTGTATGTGCTGCATTTCTCTGAACTAATGGATGTAAAATAACTTCTTTTCATGTGGGGTACCCAAAATGGGATGTTGTACTTCACTTGAAGCCTCAGCAGATTAATTACCTTCATGTCCTACAGATGTCATTTCTTTCAGTATGTGCTGGACTGAATTTTGCCTTTGTCTCTCCATTGCAGATTTCTGTTCAGACTGTGAGCCGCTGTAGCTCTCAGACCCTTTTTTATAGACCTGCTGCTTTGTCAGACACTTCTAATTTTGTACTTCAGAATTTTTTTTCCTCTTGCCCTTAGCTATTGCATTTGTATTTGTTGAATTTTATCGGGTTATTTTCAGACTATTTCTCCATTTCTTAAGGTCCCTCTGATTGTGGATTCTCCCCTCCAGATCACTTTCAGCTCCTCTCAGGTACTGAGTCATCAAAACAGTTTGGAAGTGTACACTCTTCCACAGTCCAGGCTATCCAGTAACCTCGAATAAAATCCATTCCAGAGGAGACTACTGCAGTGCCCCAGTTCACAGTCAAACAGGCAATGGAAGCCCTAACCTGAGTTCTTCCACATCTTTATATGATCCTTTAAAATGTTTTTATCTCAGATTTTTATATTCATTACTAAGCTGCCCGTCTTTCCACTGCATTAGAAAATTTTGCCACTAAGTCTGTCGTGTACCTTTCAGAAGTCATCAAGTATCCTGCATTCCTTTCTTCCTTGACCTAATATCCCAAGGTCCCATACATAAGTACTGTGATACTTAACAAAGTTTTCTGAAGTCCCTCACCTGTGCTTTGCCACTACTACTCCTTTATTTGCATGGTGAACTTAATTGTTTCGTGATCACTTTCATTCAATACACTTCACTCTTCCAGATTTACAACTACTTTGAACATATTATTCAAAACCAGATCCAACATAGTTCTTCCTCTAATAATCACCTCTGCTTTCCAGAATGGAAAGTTATTCCCACCGTGTGCCAAAGACTTATCTATCCTATTTAATACGCACTTGGGCTGCAGAGCATGAAATGACACTCATTAGCATATATTCTGTCTCCATCTTTTTGTGTAGCAGAACAACAGACAGCCTATTTCAGGAAGCGCTATTGCAAAATGATGAGTAATTACTACAAAATTTCTGAACCTACTTAGATCTGGCATAAACCTGCAGCAATTCTCTTTCCTCCATCTTTCCCACTACTTCTGTTGTGGCAGGTAACATCAGCTATGCTAGTGGCAGGTAAGATTCTTCCCTTTCCTTAGCCTGGATGCAAATGCTATCGGCTAAACAACTTGCAAAAGTCTTAGTGATTTTTCTAACCGAACAAAATTAAAACTCTAGTTCATAACTCCATAGTATTTGAAATGTACTTTCAGCTAACAGCTTGTCAGTGGAAATAACCTGTTTGCAAAATCAAACAATTTATAAGCAACATAACTGTATTTATAAGAGGGCTTTTAAAGGTACAAGTCAGCCAGCAATGACATCTGTAGTCATTGTAGTTATACAATCTCAATGTTTTAATGTGTATCAGCACAAAGACTATTCAGTTGTGACCCAGAAGACATTCTTTCTTCCCAGGCTCTCAGTTCCAAGGATTTTTTTCCCCCTCCTTTCAAGCTTATAAGACTATATAAAGAAGTAAGTATTTTTAGCATAAGGACTGATGACCAGGGATATTTCTGCAGTTCTCTAAGACTCAAAAAATACACAGGGGGAAAAAAAGTCCACTGCTCGTTTTATAGAACAACTATAACAGTAAAACCTATCTCTGCAAATAGGGTAAAAAGAAGAAGATTTGAAATAAGAGTATTTCTTGTACCTGAAGGGCTGTGGCTTTTCCATGACTTTTTAGTGCTACAAGTCATTTTGGGGCATACCGATGCCTCTGGGGGTTTCCGGTGACACCTGGATTTTTTTTGCGCTATAAAATAATGTGCTTACTTCTCAAAGGTACTTAAATGAAGGATGCTATATTCTAATTTGTTTGCTACTGCAATTACAATATCATTCAGACTTGCCATTTGTGCTTGACCTTCACTTTTTGTCCTTCTTTTTATCTCAGTAGCAGTTGTGCGAGCAGGAGAGTAGTATTAGTGTTGGAATTTGGGCATTTTAGTTTTCCTGTAACAAAAATTTAGCTTTCAGGGAGGGGAATGTTGTGCCACCAGCCAGATGTCTGTGGACTACCAGCAGGCCCTTTATAAACCGTGTACCATGGTTTAAAAGGTGCTGAGAAAGGCCATGTGCTTTAGTCACACGCATAACTTTTTCAAGGAAGAAAGTCACTGTCTAAGACTTACTCATTAAATAAGTTAGGATGGTGGCCTTCCTTCAAAAGGCTGCACAGAGCACACTTCATTCCTATTACAGAAACTTCTTAGGCATCTTTAGGACTGCACGAGTTAGTTGTTAAAGCAAGGATGAAATCAGGTTTTGTTTACAGGAGAGAACAAAATCAACTAGACTGCTGGTGTGCTGGGAATAACCAGAAACCTGGGCAACAGAAGGCACGGAAGAGTTCAACAATGAAATGAAGCAAGAGTCCTGGTCCTCAGAACAAATGTAGGAGACCGATCTTCTCCAGAAAGGAAACAGATTACTATTAACGTGAAGCAGTTTACCAGGTCAAGATGCAAACAATTCTGAGCCTGTTGTAACCTCTTTCTTATTCCTTCCTCTAGGATTTCTACCTAGGACTGCTACAAACACATCTGTCTTTATGTTTTTCCCACTTCCCCTTGCTGTTTTGAACTGGCCAAGGGTTGTCATATCAACAAGCAATTTACATTTTGTTTTGTCTTAACGCCGGCTGTAGTACAAATGGCCAAATCTTGCGTTGCAGTAAAAGACTCTTGACCTCGGTGTCGATGAGAGTTGCGCTGGCTGTCACCAAAGCTGATGTCAGCTATCTGTACCTTAAATATTTTCAGCAGCTTGCTCCTCGGTTTGTTTCCATTTTAATGTCAGAAATCAGTGACTTAGTTGTTTTCCACAGCTCCTTTGTTTTTTTCCTGATTAGAACAGCTGATAGAAACTGAAACGAATGAAAATTTGTCTCTGTTCACAAGGTCAATGCAAAGCCTCTACCGCTGCTCAGATCATCAAAAGGGGAGGACACGTCAGAGAATGCACTTGCTTTCTAGCTGATTTGTGCCATCCCTCCGCACCAAGTGATTTCAGTCTTTTTCTTCGTTGTTTTTTCCCCCTGTGTCAACATATTTCCCATGCCAACATGTTTCACAACATACCAAAATCTTTCTGCTATTTTGTATATATAATTAAGCAAACAAAAAAAGCCTTTCATTACTATCACTGCCTCTGAGATGCAGAGCTGGGATATGACTTGATCCTAGAAAAAAACAAAACCAAACCCAAACCAGTTGTCTCCTGGGGTTTTCTTAGCTTTTAGCTCATCATAAACATTTTGTCTGGTTTTAGTAACTGTGTCTAAAACAGACTCCATCAGGGTCAGCAGTACCAAACTAAGACACAGTAGTTACTAAGATAGGAAGATTGTATAGCTACTTCTCTGTGTAAAATGATGTTTCTCAGGGCTCCCAGGGGACCAGAAGGAAAACAAACATGCAACAATGAGGCGATAAGAGGGGAAAAAGAATTAAAAGTGCTTACTGGGAAAACCTTCTCTCTGGCAGTGCTTTGTTCACACTGACTGAATTATTACAAAATAGAAAATAACTCTCACGTACCCGCATAAGGACAAAAAAACTTTACTGCAGGAGTTGCTGAATGCTTGAGAGCCTGCATTACAAAGACACAGATCTGTGTGTTTTAAACGAAGGTGAAGAATAATGAAGTGACACTTTAAAAAAAAAAGTTTTAATACGTAAAGAATGTATTTCTAGAAAATTAGAATTTTTTTCTTTCGTTTCTAACACTCAGCTTGTATAATTAGAATGAAAAGAGTTTGTCCAGAAACAGCAAGAGACATTTCCAAAACAACACTCACACAAAGGAATTTTTCCACTTATATTTTGCCCTAATAACTACTTTCTGTAAGGGATATTTAACATTTTTGCAGGAAGCTGTTTTATTCTCATGGGATTGATTTAAAACCAATTTATGTATTGTACAGAGAAAAGAGTTATGAATAGGAAGAAATGTAAGGAGAGAAATGCTTAAGAAAGAGTATTCAAGGTAAAGGCATTTGAACTATTCAGCCGCTTAAAGAGGATTAAATCATCACGTTTCAAATGCCAAGCACATGTGAAATGTCTGATGTTTCATTTTCAGGTAGCGTTCTCACCTAGCGCTTTCCTCCACAAATTTTCAAAGTATTTTACAATGAAGTAAATACTCACTACACTAATTTTATAGATGGGAAAATTCTTCATATATAGAGGTGAAGCAGCATACTTAAAGCTGCCAAATCCTGATTTTATAGGTGGGAAACTTTTTTGTATACTGAGGCAAAGCAGCGTGCTTCAGGCTGTCTAGCAGCCAAGAATCAGGAAGGGGACCCAGATTTCAAGCACTCTGAAATAAAGTCACGGATACATTACCTGACACAAGCTCTTGACACTGAGAATACCGTTACTGTTGTATTAAAAAAAAAACTCCAGAGGTTTGCTTTTGTGAAACTAACTGTGAGAGAAGTTTCAAGATGCATATTATGTGCTGAATAAAGACAATAAGTAGGATAATTTATATGCCATTATAGATCTGCCATTACACAATTATTAAAAAAGGAATAACGTATCAGCATTTTACACCCCAGGCAATAAAACACAGGAAGAAGCAAGATGTGCCAATATTGCCTTGGAGACCTACACAGCATGTGACTGGGAATTTTTGTTTTCTCTCCTGTTTTCATGCAGTGAAAGTTCACTGTTGACACCACAGTCATAAAAAGCAGAAGGTGACCTTTATTGCTCTTTTATTCTTTTGATAATGAAAGCTGAATATCTCCTATGATTTCATGATTCATCGAGTTGAAGGTTTAAGAAAAAAACATTATATAGTGACCCCGTGACCCCCAATAATGATAACTGATATCCCAGCTTCAGTGCAGCCTCTGCATTAAGATCCCCCATCTCCTCCAACTTTGTAGCTGATCTCACCTCAGTTTAGGATTCATACTTCTGACTTCCTGGGTTTTGTCACTGGATTTTTTTCTTCAGACCATCTACTGTTTCACATCAACCAGAAAATAACTGTGCTTGCGGGTACTTTCAAGGTTTTAAAAAAAACCCAGAAAACAAATCTTAAGAAGTGCAAAGACCTTTCTGATCTGTTTGTCACACTGTCAAGCGTGCGTGGCATTAAATAGGTTGGTTTTACTGCATGCATTCCAGATGCAGAAGACTGAAGCATCCCTGCTGTGCCTGAACCAAATGAGAGGTTTCATTTCATTAAGGGAGAGCAAAGTTTACTTTGGGTTTCACACCCTGAGTGAAAGAAGTCTCACAACTCTTCCTTTCTGGAAATTAATATCTCTGTAACAAATGTCAAAATGTCATTCCACTCAGGTGAGGAATTAAATCAAAGTCAGTGGCCCTATTCACATATTCAAAATTATCACTCATTTACCTGCTTGGAGGATCAGGCCCATATTTTTAAGTGGTCTGTCAAAATCGTCTCTATTATTCAACTTCATTGACCTATACTGAATAAAAGGGAATCCTTAACATGAAACCTCCTCACAACATGCTGGTGTCTTACAGAAAATGACCATTCAGGTGTCAAGTTTGCGATTAAATGGGCTACAGAGTATCGCAAAGTAGCTGCGGCGTGGCTCTTTGAGATTACTCACGAGAGACTCGCCAGCTCTGTGGCCATCTACGCGCTCATGACCACAACTCGGTGTACAATACTGACACACTCATTTGTGGGCAATGCCTAGTAGTTGACCTCTAAGTCCTCTGGTATGCCAAGACAGAGATTAGTAGCGCTAATCCCAGTATAACAAGAGCGCTCATTTTGTCCGGACCATAAATAACGCAAGCAATAATTCAATCTCTGTAAAAAGAACAAAAATACATGGGCGGGGATATGGACCCCCAAAACAAATAAAAACTAACCAGGTAATCTAAAAGCCAATCCTACCTCCTTGCAGTGAGTTTTAGAAGAATATACTATTTTTACTGAGGACAAGCAGAACTGAATCACTCAGTGGCACTAAACTTACGTGCTTTTAACCTAGCTGTACTTTTTCTCAGAGACATAATTAAAAGCTTATATCTAAGGAGCGCAGGCGTACAGCACTGTAAGAATGCCCTCATTAATGAAATGCTGCTGATCACGCTGTTCCTCTCACAGTACTCTGTTCCTTTCATCTGCAGTCAAAATATCTTTCTCTTCTAAGGAAAACTGTGAATTAGAGTCTCTATATGCTGCTGAAAAATTGATCACCCATTTCTGAAAGGATGGCAAGGACTACAGAAAGGGGACTAGTAATGCAAATAGCTGCATCAGTGCTTTCAATGTATGACAAGTTGTCACTTCAACAGAGAAATATTGTAATTTTGTTATAGTGACTCAAGAGTACGGTAATATGATTAAGTCAAAACTAATCTGATTATTGAAGCGCTATCCCAGAGATTTAAGATTCTGACTCCTCCAGAGGTTTTACTAAACCGATGGCTGCAACTGATATCCATCCAGAACCTAGGTGTTTGGTGTGAAAGGCTGTGCTGTTAAATTCCCACTATAGATGCCAAAAACGTGGCTTCGTTTGTTCATGTGAGAGATTGACAGGAGATCCCATATCAATTTTGTTTTTACTGTATGATTTCATTCGGTAAGGGAAAAAAAAATGCACAAGTACCTCATTTCTATTTGCACAGGGGGGACTACCCAAGGAGAAGGGGCTTGGAACAAAGTTACCTTTTCAATGACTCTAGTCTCTCACCATTTTTGGATGACTAGCATCGTTGTTCAAGTACAAGAACTGAATGCCTTTGGCATTTCGGACAGTTTGAAATTCGGTTTCAGTGTGAATGTCAATTTGAATTGGAAAGTTGAGATAGATGATTTGGAAGCGTAGGGTGTTTCCCAAATGCTGTTTCTAGGGTTCTGTGACAAATATTGCCTTAAACAGCCACGCTTGCCATCTAGCAGCACGGTGCTAACAACGTACCTTGCAGTCAGCGGCTCCCTGGCTGCTGTGGCTCTGTACCTTTCCAGTCGAGCTGACAGACTTAAGTGAGAGACTGTGGGACAGAGGGCTTCTTGCGGTTCAGAAGCCGGTTTTCAAAAACAGTTCTCATTTTCCTGAAAATTTCACTGGAGGAAAGCAGCTTTTGTTGGAAAAGTCCCCGGGGGTTGCTTTATCAGTTTCTACAGGGAAGATACCCACCGACGGTACATTTCACAGTGGGAAATTTACAGCCGGTGTTTTCCTGTCCAGATACATCCTTTTAACCACTTCTTTTCAGTCACGTAACTCCTGAGCTCTGCTCGGTGCACGCGTGGGGACTCACCGCTGGCACTTCACGCCTGTCGCCAACGTTTTTACGGTTACTTCCCCTGCTGAAAGCGCTCCCCAGAGCACAGCGGGGCTGAGGCGGCCGCTGGCCCGCCCGGCTGCGCGCTGCCGGTTTCAGCCCCGCGGGCCCCTCGCGGGGTCCGTTCCGCCCGGT
>WEKW01014822.1:912858-978119 GCA_013389905.1 Sula dactylatra
CTCTTCATCATCATCCAGCTGCTGACAAGGAAGGAAGATGAATTCCTCTTCTCCTGCTTTCCTGGTTGTCTTGGGAATGGATTTCAGTTTTTTGAACGTTTGTATACTGGTTAAGAAGGTAGTAAACTTTCCCTTCTTCCCTGAATGATGCATTCCTTGCTCATGCTTGTCTAGATTAGTTTATTGTAACTGGTAGCAGTGGGATGTCTTGGGTATGGGTGGGGTCAGTTGTGAAACTGGGTCTCTGAACAGGAGCAGCGTGGAGGAAAATGCACAGAAAAGTACAGGTTAACAGCTGGAAATAAAAAAACAAGTGCTTGATCCCAGGGGTCTATTTTAATTAAGTGGAGAATATTTCTTCAGGTTTGAGTAGCAAAAGACATACTGCTTTGTTCTTGAGCAACATGAACACAGGTGTTAGAAAACATTGTCTGTGGTGTGGAACTGAAAACTAGGTAACTTAGAGTGTACTCCTCATAAAGGTATGATAGTCTTTTCTTAGCCTTGATTCTCCTTACATTTGCCTTGCTAATACTTGTGATGCAAATAGCAAAAATACTGAAGAAATGATAATGTAGACTCATGTGTGAGTGAACACCTCTTAGCACTTTTTGTCTTGTTCTTCGAGAGGTGTCAAAGCTGGTATTGATCTGAAGAACATCGCATTCCCTTAGGGAGAGTCATTATTCGTCAGATGGAGAAACAGAGGAAGATGAAGGGATCTGCCTCAAGTCATACAACAAGTCTGTACAAAGAGATAAGGGAAGAGATTGGAACATCTTGGCTCTGTGATGGTTTCTTGATCGCTTCTGTAATATGCTAAGCCTTGACTGCCATATACAAAACTGTGAAAGGAGTTTTGATATTCTAGGACTTGAGGAGATGTTATTCAGAATAATATATGTGTTGGGCTTCCTTCCAAGCTTGCACATTATTTAAATGGATGAATTTGTTCCTGTGGCGCCCTGAAACTTGAATGCGCAAATCTCTTAAGAGTTACGTACTAATGTATAGGCATGATCCATTTTTTGGTTTAATTCCTGTTGTATTGTACTGACTCACTTCTCATTCTTTAGATTTTTTTATTTGACTGTGGTTTCTATCTGTGCATCTTGTCTTTGAGTAGCAGTTGTAATGAGCTACTATTGCAGCATTTTGCTGCTTCTCTGATGAAACAAAAAATAGTTTTAGAAGTCCAGTGATTAATATGACTTGTTCTCAGGTTGTTTTGCAATTCTTGTACGTTGAAAAACTGAATATGCTTTTATTTAGAGAAATTGTTGCTATACAATTGTTTTATTTCTTATTTTGGATAATTACGAGGTTATTGCATGAAGCTGTATGAAAGCAGTGTTTCTTTGTAGAGACGAGCTATGGAGGAAGAAAACCTGGAGCTTATCTTCATGTAACATGCTAAATGTGCATGGGCTTGGTCTGTGCTGTTTAAAAACTCTGACAGGGACAAGTCCTCTACTGGATTACAGTGGTGTAAACACAGGAGAAGGTGATTCCTGTTAGTAGTTTGGTTTTGATACAGAGCAAATAGATCATTAAGCAATATAAGGCACTTAATTACTCTGCTGCCACATGTGTAAGGACCTGACTTGAATGTTGTTCTGTGTGTTATGGAACAACAAACAAACATATGTTCCATGAGACAAGAATAGGAAGTGTGAATGAAGTTTGTCCTGTTGGTGTTAGACATGGGATCACTGCTGTTTTGTGCATGATGTGCAGGTAAACAAACTTTTTGAAAAAAAAGGAAATGAAGTAATTGCACCCTGAGGAGCCTGCCCTGCTGTCTCTCCATAAAGCTCAGTAGCACAGTCTGCGTCTGTAGAGTTGAGGCCTTCACCTTCAGTTCAATTTAGAGGAGTTATTGTTTCTGTAGTATCACTTGGCTTTTACTTAATGAGAGCTCGTGAAAGCAGCACGAGGGTTATTTGCTCTCAGAATGAGCTATCCAGAGATCACTTAGGCACTCTGAACATAGACAAGAAAGCTCATGTTGTTACGGTAGTTCTAAAAGCAGTGTAACCATACAGGAACCTCTAAGAAACCCCCACCGTATGCTGCATCTAATTTGATTTAGTCATAAAGACGTTTTCAAGCTCCTCCAGTATTGGTTTGAGTTTACAGTATTACCTTCCCAGCTTTGTGCTTTCTTGAAATGTGTGATGGTCTCCATCAAGTGGACTATTTTACTACTTGCTTTTCACTTGCTCTTCAGTTAAGCTGATATTGAATTACACAGCTGTGTTTTTGAGAGGACATCTTTGTTGAAGGACATCTTTGGGTTTAGGTGGTAGACTGGTCCTAATGTTTTCATTTTTTGAGGCTAACTGAAAAACATGGGGGCTTCCAGACTGGTCCACTTAACTCTGAACAAGGCAGTTATTCATTATCACTGTTAGGACTGACTCTGCCTTGAAACACAGTAGATTTATAAGAGGTATTAAATGATTTTGATTATCTTGACTCTGATACTCAGAATCCTTTGCATTGCATTGTCTGTTGCCAGTTGTTGCCATTGCAGCACAGCGTGTTTATTTAAAATGATCCAGCTGCTCATACTGTTTAGAAGTTGCACTGTCTCTTTTTAAATTGTCAGGTGTCACAGTGTGAATTTGAACGGTATTATTTGGAAGTATCAAGGGGTAATGGTTTTAAAGTAAAGAACGGTAGATTTAAACTGGATATAAGGAAGAAATTATTTCCAGTGAGGGTGGTGAAGCACTGGAACAGGTTGCCCAGAGAGGTTGTGGAGGCGCCATCCCTAGAGACATTCAAGGTCAGGTTGGATGGTGCTCTGAGCAAATTAATCTAGCTGAAGATGTTCCTGCTCAACGCAGGGGGGTTGGCCTAGATGACCTCCAAAGGTCCCTTCCAACCCAAACCGTTCTATGATTCTATGATTATTCCCAAACGAATCCCAAGCATGAAAGTGGTGTAAAATAATTCAGATAGCAGTCTTGATAATGAGATGTTTTATAAGCAAATTGAAGTTTTCAGATGCATTCAACAAGTACCCGGTAGAGTTTTAAGAACTGCATGCCCCCATGCAGGTGCCAAGCAGATATTATTACCAAAAACATTTTTTATAAGCAGGTATAAGCAGGTCGAATCTCAGATATTTTGCTTTCAAAGGTTTTTGGTCCCCTGTTGTTCATATGCCAGATAGGTCTATATCTGCTCCTTTGCTATGCTCAGAGTTTAAACGTATAACGGTATTTGCAGACAGCTCAAGATGATGAGGTGAGATAATGTAAGTCCTTATACTGATAGCCTCAAATATACATGTCAGATATTCTTAACAACTAATTCCAGCCAGTAAATCCAGTTTTGATCATGTTCATGTGTGAAAGATGGTCAATGAGTTAACTCAGATGTGAAGGTGTGAGTAAGACTATGTAGACTAATTCTAGCAGTGGAGAGATAGGTGTTTCCCCTGGCTAATTTAGTATGTGTATGATGCCTTAGAAAAATAGTCAGCCAGAGAATCTTCCTATGACATCTGCCTTAGTCTGAAATGCTTCGAGCATTATGAATTGCTTGGTTGATCTCTGCATGGCCTGATGACTCTTTTGATGCTGTTGCAACGCAAGGTGGCACTTCTCCAAGATGCCGTAGAACTAGCCGTTTTGCTGAACCTGGGAACCTTATGCTTTGCCTTGTTTCAATGCCATGGTAGCTTTGTGGTATTCAGTGGCTGAGTTAATCATGAGTGAGGTTATAGGCCCATTCTTTGACTTTGGCTGCGTTGGATTCTTATCCTTGCATATTGAAATCAGAATTAAAACAGTGATTTCAAGGAAAATTAAAGACCAACTACAGAGCAAATGAGAGTTAGTTAAAGGAAAGTTGTTGTGTGTGTTTTTAATTGGGTGGTAACCATTCAGTACAAAAATGGAGTTTAGTTCCAAAAAAGCTGTTGTGATTGCATATTAGGTATATAATGTACCTGTACCCACTGATTTAACAATTCTGTAGGTATATTTTATTTTGACGCTTGTTGATAACATTGGAGTTAAAATCAAGTTTTTGAAAAAAAGGTATTATGTGTGTTTAAAATGCTTAGCAAATGACACTGGAAATCAATCTACAAAATGAATTGAATTAATGGATTCTATTGACCATAGCCTCCGTGTTGTAGAATGACATTTCAGAAACTTCATTTTTCTGTCTAGTCTGTATTCACAGCTAATGTCATAATTCTGCTTTTCAAACTCCCGCTGTTTTCAGTTCAGAGTAAACTATGGATGGAGCTGAGGTCTGTCAAGAAAGAAAGCTGGGAGGAATGGGGAAAACTTTTCCACATGTTGAGGATAGAACTACTGTTCAAAGTGTTTTGGTGGTTTTTTGTTGGTGGTGTTTTTTTTTTGAACTGTGCTAGCAGATGCTCATTATAGGTGTCTTCTTAATGTCTTAGACAAGTTGAGAAGCCTTCTCATGAGAAGTTGGGCAGGAAGCACATCCTGCCTAAAGGCATCACCTTGGTTACATCCTCAGTAACACATTATGCCTAGTGTTCTAAAGTTTGAGAGATTATAAGTTTAATGGCATAGTGAAATGGAATTGAAGTAACGGTTCTGGCCTAGATTACACATTATAGTCCCTTTATATAAATGTTTAGTCAACAGTCTTGAATTTGACCAAAAAAAAAAAAAATCCAGCTTTCAGGTTGGTTGGTAGGGTTTTGTTGTGTGGGTTTCAATTTGTTCTTGAAGCTTACTGTTTGGGAAGGGAAGCATCAGTGATGTGAAGCTCTCTTGGAGAAAAATCTTGCTTCCTTCTGCAAACAGCTGTCACTCTTGACAAGTGTTTCTTGGCTTCAGAAATGTGGATTGTGTTTCTTGAACTTCTATTTTAATTTTTTTTTTAATTCCAGAACTGGTTTATGCCAGCTAGGGAGATTGTAAAAATGCCAAGTTAGTAAGGGAATCATGATGACTATTGAAATGCATTGTGGATGGGAAGCTCAACAGCAATACTTAGGAGAAATTTGTAGGCCTGTGCAAAGGAAACTCAACTTGAACAATGCTGACCTGCTCTATAAAGAGAAGGCGTGTTTGTGTAAGTATACTGGGATGTGCAAGAAGTGCATCTCTAAAGGAAGCAAGAGTTTGAAGAAAGTAAATGGGTTGGTTGCATTACCATACATCTCAAAAGTAAAAATCACTTGAAGATCCTTGCATTATTGGAAGATAGTATTGTTCCCCAGCTGGAAGACGGTTCCGTGAGCACTGAACTAGAAGATCCTGAACTGAATGCTGTTTTGCTTTTGTTCCTGATGTGCCTGTAAACAAATTGTTGTGCTGTCTTTGTACAGTAAACTGCATAAGATAACTCTGTATTGTGCTGAAGTGCTTCCTGGCTCCCACCAATGCTGGGAGCAGACTGGATTAGTCTCTTCAAACATAAATACTTTACTGTTTCTGTGAGGAAAAAGCTGTCATTCTTTTTGTTAGGAAAAAACTACTGTACCCTTCCCTCTGTGTTACATTTAACTTTTTGTTTTTAATAACTCAAGTAGCAAGTGTCTGCATGACAGGGTAGCCCTAGAGCTTTAAGAGCTGACTTTGTGAGTGAAGCCTAGTGGATTGTGACTTGTTGCCAAATTATAGAAAAATTTCCTACTTTGAGTTTCTGTTAGTATAGATAATGGACCCATTTAATATTCTCAAGTAATTTCTGTTACAATGTGATTTCAGAATCTGTAGGTGACGAGGTTAACGTTTTGATCTTCACAATCAGTGAAGTGAACTGTTTGATCTGCTAGTCATGTTCTGTGGTCTCTTGATTATTGAGAGAAGGAAAGTATTAGTTGACTTAAACATAGTTGTAGAGGTAAATGCATTAGATATTTTTTCCAGTGAGTAGCAGGAGGCTGTGATAACATAATATATTATGCAAGTAGTACAGTGGTTGTGACTAATTCTCAGGCAGCTTGATTCAAAACTGAAATGTAGAGAGGTTTTCATATTTATTCTAACAAGGATCGGGTTTACCCTAAGAAATACTGTTCTGTCTTAAATGCGTAAGATGTATTGCTTACAGGGTGTATCCAATGCTTGCCTTCTTTAGAGAATGCATTAAATCACCTAGTCAATGTGGTTTCATCTTCCTTAAACTTGACAGAATATTGCAGGAATTGCAAGTGTGTCTATTTCAGTAGCTGTGTTCGATTCAAACAGTTTGCACATGTATCTGCATTAGGAAATTGGGGTGGTTGGGTTGTTTTTCTTTCTCTAGAAGCAAAATAGTTGAGGCAGGCACTCAGAAGATGGCACAGAAGCCATGTTGTTACAGTAGTCCACTATGGGTAGCAAGTCACCTGGATACTCTGAGAAGCACATAGGGTGAGCAGCATGATTGTCTTCAGTGCAGGACCCTGAGCTTTGTTCCTTTTGCTCCTTTTGCTGTTGACTAGATCAAAGCTTGAGCATCTCAATCAGCTGTCAGCCAAAATTTGCTTAAATGTAGAACCACAATGCTAGCACTTAAGTTTGGAAGTTGCCTGTAGTAGATTTAGTTAACGATTCAGCATAGTGCCGTAGGACTCCAGCTGAGTAGAACAGGTTTGCTCTGTACAGAACACTAATGTTCTGAAGTCTGTATTATCTCATTAAATTATGATTTTTTTTTTAAATGCACTTAATTACTGGGTTGACAGAATAGATGTCTGTAGAAAGTCTTTTTGTGCATGGAGGGGCTTGAAGTGAGCTTCTCTCTGGGACGTTGTCACAAAGAAGTCATGCTGCCAACTGCAGCAAGAAAAATGATGTCTTCTGGACTCTGTGGAGGCTTGCCTATTAAAAGGCCAGTTAATGATATCTTAGTTTGCTCTCACGCACACACACACGCTTGCCGTAGGCTCATTCATCTTTGATACTCTTTCCTTGAGTGAGAGGAAAGTTGCCTGATGGAAGGGAGGAGAGCAGAGGCTTTAGAGAGGATAGGATTTTCAAAATTTAGAGAACTTCACCCAGACAGCTGACATGTCTATCGATTGACTATTTCAGGCTTCCTTGCTGGTCCTTAGGGGCCAGGAGGGCATGACAGCATTGTCAGAGGTTATGGCTTAAAATTCCTTTTCAGGCTTTTTGATGAATAGGAAATTCACCACTGTGAGGAAGAACTGTTGAGGTTGATGCCATAGGAATACTACTTGGGCTTTAAAAGAAGAGTAAGATGCCAATTTGGGACTGATATTTTTGATGTTCTTCTGTATTCCACCCCCTGGTCTGTCTTACTTGTTGCCTGTGCTGAGGTGAGGGGATTTCCTGTGATGTGTTTCCTAGAGCATTTTCTGTAGCACTTGAATTTGCACAGAGATAATTTATTGCACTGTAGCAAGCTTTTGGGATCTTGGCTGTTAAGAGGAAGTATACTTGACATGTTGAAGTCTCTGAGTATATGAACTTCGGGGTTTTCTGTTGCTTCATGATAAAAGTGCTAGTACCTGTTTGCATCACGGGAGTCTGTGGGGTTTGGTTATGACTGCACACTGTATCAATTGATCTAATTTTTTTAAATGGTTAAAAAAAATTGATTAGTGCATTTGACATTTGTATGGTCTCCTTTGCAATCCAATTGCTTCTCTCTTTCCCGGTAAGAACACCACATTAATTTTTTTCTAGTTTGGCACCTGGGCATGTCTGGTGTGTAGGTGTTACTAAATGAGAAATTTCACAGAAATCTGTAGCAGACCTTAATTCATCTTTCCCAGAGCACCCCAGTAACTTGAGGTGTTTTGGATGCCCCAGGTAGTCTCAGGTGCTGTTGTCAAAGCTTCTTGTCAAGTTGGACAGGAGTTGGTGCTAGGAGAAATAACAGGTGAGAGTGCCTGCTCATTGGCAGGGCTATCGGTCCAGTTAGCGGGTAGAGGTATGCATCGCAGACCTGCTTTTTATGGGGTGTACTGTTGGTATGCGATTCACAGCGGCTCTTTTTACAGCGCTGCCTTAAGAGCAGATGCTGGTTTGAAGAAAGCAGTGCTTCTTGTCCAAACCAGCCCTGATACTCAGATTGTTGCACAGTGGGAATTTGTGTGGGCAGTGGGGAAAAGCAACGATGGTATGTCCCTTGGAATGCCTTGTCTGCATGCTTAAAGTAAGTTGGAGAAATATTGAACTCCAAAGTGCGTGTGTGTAGAAATGGATTACTTTAGAAGTAAGGAGCTATTTCTGCTCTTGGTTTTGGGAATGCTGAGCTCTTGAGCTTGCAGGCATCATTTGTCAATTGCTCTTCTGGATGGGGCTGTGCCCGAGTGCCTTGTGTTAATGACTGAGACTTCTGGAATATGCATTACTAAATATATGCACATGTGTACACACACAAGAGCATACATACATAAACATGTATAAATGTAAATGTGTACATATGTGATCAGTGTCATTTAATACTGCCTTTATTCAGCAAGAAGGCCACTTTACAGTGCTTTCCATCCAGTGAGCATGCACAGGTGTTACGGCTTTGGTCAGCAGGGTGGTGGGACAGTTGATGTACGGCCCCTTCCTGTGTGGCTGGAATGCTCTCGCTGAACTGGGGGCGAGCAGTGACTGGTGCAATGAGGCAGCAGTGTAGGAGCAAATAAAGTGGGGGCAGCCTACTAGGGTGGTGAAAACTGGATGACTTAGAACCCATGCTCTGGAAGCCTAGCATACAACATAAGGTATATACCAGCTGCTGCAGGAATTCTTGTTGCTTTGCTGGGAAACAGCTACATTTATTAACGGGGTGTCCCATCATATGCTCATGCAAAGGTGCTTCAGGAATGGAAAGGCAGAATTGTGGCCAGTGGCTTTCTTAGCCTGTGGAGGTTTGGACAAAACCTGAGTGCTTGCGCAAAAATTCTTCATGAGGCTTGACAACTGCATTAGAAGTATCTGTTAACACGTAGTCTCTCAACTATCACATGGTGTTTGGAATCTGATTAAAAATTTTGAAGTGTTTGAGTTCTGTGCATTTTTAAAGGTCTCGCTGTCACAAACATAAATTGTTAGCTTGAAGAACTATCATCCTCTATGCACAACTGAAGTATTTCTTGTGTATGCTTTTAGTCTATAGCTCCCATAAATGTGCCTGCAGTACAACGTGTACTAACAGAAGGCAGTGCCTCTGTGGAGGAAGGACTTCCTTTGTTGGGGGAAGGAGGGAGTTTCTGATAACTTGAAGCGCCCTGTAATTATCGTAACAGGGTGCCAAAGAGCGTATGGTGTCTTGGGCACTGTAACAGTACACCACAAGAGAAGAAACTGAGCAGCAGGGTGGCAGAGGGGGGCTGTGGGGCATGATAGCTCTATATCAGGATCACAGGAGTGCTCTGAGCTCGAAGAATGCACTGTGTTTACTATATGCTATGTGAAGATGTGATCAAAACTGAGCTGCAAGAAACAGCTCTTGACATAGGTTCATCTGCAACTGTGACAGAAAGGAATTTATTCAAAATTCCTTGTAAAATAGCACACAAATGTGCTGCTTAACACTTAGTGAAAGAGGGCCTTTCGTAGTGCTCTGTACGGAAGTGCATGTGGGTATTAAGAGCTGTTCTTTAATGAGCTCATGCTTTTCTTGTGGAGAAGGACTACTTCTTTCCAGATTGACTTCAGAAGTGTCCTGTTAGTTTGGACACTGGCTTCTTTAGTGTCTTGACACCTCATAAAGCTATAGAGGTGAGAGTTGTTTGACTTTTTGTTTCTTTTAGATGAAGAACATGTGCTTGAAAGATCTAATGAGGCCTTAGCTGCTGTCCTTCATTATGGACTTCAAAGAAGGTTTTTATCTCTTCGTATTGCTTGGAGCCTACATGCAGGGCATTCATGCTACAACTTTGAGAGGGACTGTTCTTATTCTGTATTTCGAGAGGATTTGTAGTCCACAAAATGGTTCACGCTTATGCATTGGGTTTGTGAACTATAGTGTTCAGGAGGCTGTGCAATTTCAGAAGCTGTGTAACTTCTGAAGGAGGGTGGCTTTTGACTGCAGGTCAGCCTGGTTTTGGAAGATACTCGAGATACATGGATGAATTTTTGGCTCTAGAGTTAACAGAGAGCAGATGTGAACAAAGTGATCCAGGCATCAAGTGATGCAGAGAAGGGTAGCAGTAGAAGTATTGCTAAAGGCAGAAGTTCATTCAGAACACAGATGAACATAATTTAAGTATTGTTGTATGTTAGCTTATCTGAAATGCAAAAAACCCCAGATATGGTATTTTAAACCATGTTAGCATGTGGACACATGGACATCATCTTGCAAAGAAGGTGGGGGAAAAAGGTTAGCAGCATATGTGTAGGTGGGGGGGGGGGTCACTGGAAAATACTTTGCTCTTAGAGCTGTTTATCCAGCTTTGCAGAGAGACGGATGCAAGGCCACCTCGCTGGCCAAGGTCATATGAGGCTGAGAGCCCCAGTTGCGAACTGGCTTCAAACTAGAAATAAACTATCCTTTAGGTTATTCAGCTTTGTTAAGAACAGCTTTACTTAATGACTGTAAAGGCAGTTCTGGAACTCTGCCGTAACGGAGGCAGTCATGTTGGCCTAAGAGCCCCTTTTAGGGCTCACAGCTCTAAGGATTAGCTTTCTCAAACTGTGGGGTTTTTTAACTCAGTATCGTATATAGCTGTTGGGCAAGTTACTAAATATCTAACTGTCCAGATTATGTAGGTAGGTAAGAAAAACTAGGATCTGTTGCCTCCTGCATTTATTTCTTAATTCATTTCAGGTTTCTGAAGTGTAAGGAAAACTGGATGTAAATACTGTATCTGAAAATACTCTTTCTTATAACTATTGGCTTTATAAAAACTTTTTTTGAGTATTTATTTGTATCTAAATGGATGTTAAAACTTGGCCACCACTCCATAACAGCCAGGTTTTAATGCATTTATAGGGAGGCTTTTATACTTCGCTGGTTTTGTGAGAGTGACCATAGTAGCTACCGTTCCTGGTTCTGTGTTTACAGGTGTGGGTAGTTGGTTATTGCATATTATTATACAGAAAAAAATCCTTCTGCTCATGAAGTTCCATTCTGTTTGTCTGAGATTTGAGAATATAGTCAAGTAGCTCACCAGTTGGAGGAAAAACATTTTTACTGTTATGTGTTTTAAAGTATATTGAAAAAATCTTATTGTCTGTATATCTAAAATAGGCATAACTTCAGAACACCTTTGATATTACTCTAGTCTGTCTTCTCAAAACGGTTGTCAGCAGTCTGATAGATGGTAAAGGTACTGGAAGATTCTTCAGCCCTATTTTGTTCTACCTGAGTAAGCAAATAGGATATTTTGAATTCTGACAGCTATACTGTTTGCTGTGTGGAGTTTCAGCAATGTAACACGGTAAAGCTTAAGTAGATCATGGAAGCCTGTCAAGTTCTTCAAGGCTAACCTTAAATAGGCATAGGGAAAAAACAGGCTAGAAAAGGTGGCTGATGTAGAACCACAAAAACCCAAAACATTGGTAGTTAGCTTGTAAGTAACATTACCAGAAGTGGATGGTTAACGTGGAAGAAATGACTGTTCAAGGCAAGAAAGAGGTGTGAATTTCAATTTGCTGAGCTTAGTAATGACTTCATCTGTCAAAGCTTCAGGGTTTTAATTCTGCTAAGCATCTACTTACTTGAATAACTGTAAATGCTATAGAAAGGCTTTTTAGCAAGTATTTTGAGGAAAAGTGACCTGTGCAACTTGACTGTCCTGTGTAACTTCTGAGTATTTAAGTCTTGGGTGAGTTCGATGGAAATGAAAGACTGTAAGAGATTGAGCTCCTACAAGTCTTCGGTAGTTTAACCTCAGCTGGCAACTAGGTCCCACAGAGCTGCTCCCTCACTCCCCACCTTGGTGGGATGGGAGAGAGAATTGGAAAAACAAAAGTGAAAAAACTTGTGGGTGGAGATAAAGATAGGTTAATGAGTAAAGATGACTTATTTTTATTATCTAGGTTTATTAAGTAAATGTAAGTAAAGCAAAACCTGTGCTTGCAAGCAACACAAAATAGGGAATTAATCTGGTACTTCCCGTCGGCAGACAGGTGTTCGGCCATCTCCCGAACAGGGCTCCATCATGTGTAACGGTGACTTGGGAAGACAGCTGCCGTAACTCCGCATGTCCCACCCCTTCCTTATTCCTCCAGATTTTATTGGGGAACACAGCGTCATATGGTGCGGAATAACACACCCCTTGGGTCCATTGGGGTCAGCTGTCCCGGCCGTGTCCCCTCCCAACTTTCTGTGCCCCACCAACCTGCTCGCTGGTGGGGCGGAGTGAGGAGCAGCCAAGGCCTTGGCTCTGTGCAAGCACTGCTCAGGTGTAACTAAAACACACCTGTGTTATCAACACTATTTCCAGTCCAAATCCAAAACACAGCCCCATACAAACTACTATGTACAAATGCAACTATGTTCCAGCAAGAACTGGTACAAAGTCTCAAATCTGGGAAAGGGGATAGAGATCATCTGATTAATTTGATTTTATTTGAGCACACTGTGAAAAGGATGTGTGTATTCGGAGGGGAAAATAGTATCTTGTTAGCTCTTTGTGGCAAGGTCTGAGAGTGAGAGAAGAGTCTTGGTTGTGAGGCCCACAGATTGTGGTGCCTCGTTGATTCACACTTAGCAGGAAGGCTGTGGGATGTTCTTGCAAAGGTAATGTGGGCAAATACAGGTCGGCTAAATGCAGCGCTGCTGTCATCGTGCAAAATGATAGTTCTTTTGCTTTGTATAAAGTCTCTCCAGAACTGCCTATAAAGTCTCTCCAGAACTGCCGTCAGTCTCGTTCAGGTTTCAAATGCCAACTGTGTTACTGGCACTATGGTTTCCTTAGCCGCTTTTTCTGTGACGTCTCAATTTGCGTTTGAGTTGGTTCTTGAGGATATGGAACAAAGGAGAAAATATGGGTTTGTGGTGTTATGTTCTGTGCCTGTGCCTGCTAGTCTTAAGTACTGTTGTCTTGAATATGTTAGTAGCGATTTTCAGATGGTATCTAAAATTATTTACTGGCAAGTAAGCTAAAGGGCTTGCTACGCAGAAATGTCAAAGGGCGGTGGGGTTCATATAATTGTATTGCCAAACCTGTTGATGGTCTGAGCACATCAGCTATTTGCGAGTTTATTACATCTGGTCACTGTGTCCTCTCTGTCAGTTTCTACAAAAAGTACTGTCAATTTTGGTGCTCACACAGATAAGACCACCTGAAGTTATGTTGCTTTTTGATGGAAATGCCTCAAAGTGGGCAAAGTTGTTGCCTGTTGCCCAGCAGGTGAAGAATATGTGCTAGTCAATTAGTGCCTGTATACCTGTCTTGGGTCCAACTGCACTATGTTGTGGTATTTCTTGTCCGTTGGAAGATGGGGTTGCTGTGGGGAGTTGTAACTAGACTATATTAGGAATTTGAGAAGGCAACCGGAATTCTCATGATGGGTGGTAAAGAATGGAGGAGTGTGGAGAAGATAAGGTGTTAACATCTGGAACCTCCCTGTCATATTTTCATGTGCGGTAGCTTATGACAGTTTTTTGTTTTAAGATTTCTTGGATGCTTTGTGTAATGGAAAACTGAGTGTAGTTTCTACCTTCACTGATATGAGATAATAGAATTTTTTTTCAGTTTCTGAAAACGTGGGTGAAATGCCAGCTCCTATGCTGACGGACATTGGAAGTGTAGTTCTGTTCAGTCTGCAATCTTGAGTCTCTGGGCAGAGCAACTACTCCCTAATTCTGGTGGTGTCTGTGTGTAGGAGAAGGCCATGCATGTACCCACCTCCTTTCCCCCTGGATAGCAATGTTCAGTAACGGTTTTCATAAGTGTTTACAGTACTGATGATTGCTTGCTTCGGTGCATTCATTGACAAGTTTAACATCAGAAATGACTTAAAAGGTTAAAGGTATAATGGTTCAGGGTTTTGCTGGATAAAGATTCTCAGAACACTGGTAGCTATTAATTTTCCTATAAAAAATAATGTACTTATGCAAGCTTTGTTCACAGTTACGCTACTTGGCTCCGATGAAAGGACTTCTATAGTAGTGATATTTACTAATGGAAAAGCATTCAAGGTCAGATCTACCCCTTGGCAAGATGGGGTGTAGGTCTGTTTTTATGGTTCTTCCAGGGTTCAAGTATTAGTTAATATTGCCATCTAATGGCAAGAAGAGCAGTTGTCTGAGTATTTTGATTATTTTCACTATTCAGTACTGATGGTTTTCACCCAGTCATGTCTGCTCTGGTTACATAAAAACAATTGTCAGGGAAACTTGAAATCTGGCATTTTGTTCTTGTCCCCTTGCTAGTCATAGTCATGGAAGAAGTTAAGGCTACAAAACTGGTTACAAAGACAAGAAGTGATTTTTGGCTTCTAGTCGTTTGACTTTTGTTTTTTACCTGAGTAGTGCTTTGTATTTTTGGTCCAGTATTGGTGCTTAAAAAAGGAGCCTCCTCTCATTGAGAGGATAGTACAAAAAATCTTCCGCCTCTGCATGGCTCTTAACATGATCCCCCAGGCTGGTATTAGGGGAGGCTTATAGGATCATTTTAAGAACGTGAGTAACTTAAGAGCAGGTGTCCTGTTAACGTTTTGGAAAGGCTCTATGTAAACTAGGTTAAGTGTAATGATTTTGCAGAACTTAGGCTTTTGTATTAAAACTGGCAGTAATTCTATTTTGACAGCGTACCATCTCATTTGGCTAAATGAGCATTAAGTTAAAAAATGATAGATATTTGATTGCAAAAGAATTTCCTAACAAAACTTAAGAGTCTACAATTGAAGTTAAGTGCATGAGACTTGCCTCAAATGAGGTGCATTATACTTAAGAAATGCTGCTTGCAGATCATATCAGGACATAGGGAACGTGTGCATTTCAGTTGTTTGCCTGATTATCAGAGCAGTTGATCGTTTACGTTTAACAGTATACGTATTTTCAGTCCTGATGGTATACCTGAGTTTTTGCACTAGTTTAAAGTTCCCATGGTAATAGTTGGCTTACCATCAAAGAGCAGTTAATTAAGGAAGGCATGGATTGACATGAGCTCTTCTCTGAGGCAGATTTCCTAAAACTGTGGGAAAGCTGTGTGCGTGAACCTTGAGGTGATGCTAATGTGAGCTGCTTGAGGCCTTGAGCGGTAGAGAAGATTAACAGAGGACAGATAAAACAGGAGAGTTTTGTTCTTCTCTTTGGTTTGCAAGCGCTTGGAAGTTACTTTCTGTGTGGGCTGTTCCACTTCGCTACTGTGTATAATTGCTGTCTGCATGATTCTTTTCTACCAGTGAAGAGAGAAAGAAAAACCTCATATTGGGAAGCTGGGAGGTGGGCTTGAGTACCTGGCTCACAATTCGTGCTGCTGCTGGACTAAGAATGCTTGTGATTGGACTAGTTGTGGGAAAACGTTTAATTCTTAACAGTGTATTTAGTATGGGTTTAAATAAAAACATCACTTTAGAGTTGACTTCTTGCACTGTCTGTGATTACAGGGAGGTTCTATTTGTCTTCAGGCTATGCTGAAAAGTTACATGACTTGTTCAGTATCTCTCAAGATTTTTCTCTTTCCTTAGTATTTTCATCATTAAAGTTTTAAAAAGTAGGTTTAGGGAGTTTAATATTAAGCCTTTATCAAGTGTTGGGGGATTTACAAATTGTGAAGATCTGCAGAATACCTTCACATAGTTCAGGTTTCTGGATGACTGTGAAAGTACTTCAGGGTTGATACCTGAATACATAGTTTGCACTAGGCTTAGTAAATTTATTTGAATGTGAAAATGCTTTTCAAATATTTTTGTTTAATATTGTAACTAAGTAATAAGATCCTTAGGCTTTGTCAAGAACACTTCACCTATGTGAAATGGATTGAGGTAGCAAATCCTTTTAAGTTTTGTAGTGTTGGTTACTTCTTACTCCATGACTGATGTAGACTTGTTACTCGTTTCTTAGCATGTAGTGATGTTGGCTAGAAGAATAACAAAAACTCAAGTAACTTCATTTGCTTGTAATTGTTTTTTCCAGGTGGCTTCTCTACTGTGTTTCTGGTACGTACCCATGGTGGGATACGTTGTGCACTGAAACGAATGTATGTTAATAATGTGCCAGATCTCAACATATGCAAGAGAGAAATTACAATTATGGTAAGAAGCCCATTATTTGTAACTGGTGAATGTATTAATTTGTAATATGCGTACACTAAATGCCTCTTGAATGACAACTGCTTCTAGACCACCTTTTCTTTGGACCTTGCCCTCCTGATCTTGCACAGTTAGTTTCAGAAACTGAGTTTAGGGTTGGTGCATGATTAACTTACAAAGCAATTACAAAATAAGTATTTGATACCACAGTCAAGTTGGTCAGTGCATCTGGTTCCCAGTTGAAAGTAATTTCTTCCAGTTCTGCAGCGGTTACTCGAATTCTCAAGGCCTCTGTGTGCCATAGCTCTGTTAGTCAAATCACGCTGCTGGTGGCTTCCACAAGTATTGTCATCTTCAGTAGGTGTAAGCATGTTCTTGAACTTGCAGTCCAGTGTGAAGCTAACGGATAGGAGTGTAGCTCAACTGCCCTACATCGTCAGAATTATCTACAGAAAAACAACAGAAACTAGTAAATAAAGGAGGAACTTTCTAGTTTAGTCAGGCACACTTGGGTTTATGACTACCTGACAGGTAAAATAAAAACTTAAGGGGGAAAAAAAAATTAGTTGTTGGCTGGGCAAGAGAAAATCTCTTATTGTCCTCCAGCAGATACTGTGAACACTGTTTATCTCAATCTCCATACACTTCTAGTTTACACCTGTTCTAATCACAGCAGTGCCTATTCAATTATCTGATATAAGAGGTACTTTAATGTTGACCTTAAGTTATCTTATAGGCAGCAAGTCAGTAGTACAGATGACACTACTTGCATAGTCAGATGTGAAATAAGCATTGCTTAATTCTGCATGTAAAATAGCTCTTAAAAGTGTTTTTTTTCTTCCTTGGGGACACCTTCAGTTGCTTGTGTAAAATAACTTCAATAGTTCAGACTGCAACAGTTGTGGCTTTTTTCCAGCTAACTTTTTTAATAACTGTGAGGCTGTTTTTCAGTTTAGCTTAGGATGGCACAAGTAGCTTGATTCTTCCCTGTCTTCTACATATCAAGGCTCTAGCTATTACTACCTGACAAGGTTGTTTTAGAACATAGCAGTTGAGTGTGTTTGCACTGTACCACAAGTAGCACGTACATGTTCTTTTCTGACTAGTAATTGCACTGCGTTGGTAGCACTTGCTCTGACATTGTTGGCAGCAATGAGCTTATGTTCTCTGTGTGTGGTACTTTCTCAAGACTAGTGGATGTGGGATGGGGTTAACCTGAAATCACGAATGTTGTTGTCTGAAAACTTGTCTTTTAGTTGTTCAAATTTTTCTGTGCTGAAATGTTATGTGCATTTTGTTTTTCAGAAAGAGTTGTCTGGGCACAAGAATATTGTGAGCTATTTGGATTGCGCTGTGAACTCCATAAGTGATAATGTTTGGGAGGTACTTATTCTCATGGAGTACTGTCGAGGTAAGAGGCAGCTCCTAGGTTTTCAGAGTAAATGCAGGGAAAATGTTTGTATTCGTCACCTGGGATTTTTACTTAATTGTTCCCTTATTGTAAAAGACAAACATATATCTTGTGCTGGAATCCAGTTAGTTATTTTTGCTTTTCTGTTTGTGTTGTTGCTGTTGAACACTGAGAAAATATAAATGTCAATTTCACACGGCTTTGTAATTAAGTATGATTTAGAAACGGGGAGATGATTTGTCTAAGTATAAAGTGTAATTGTTCTGGACTGCTCTTTGTGCTAATCAACATGTAGCTAGAACATAATTTGATAGGAAATACTGGCAAGCTTTTCACTGCTGTTCTCCCTCTGCTATTTTTGTTTTAGATAACACTATCTAAGATGCTTTACTTGTACCTGACAGGTGACTTATTATAAATAAACATAGCATAGTTACTGCTGATAATGCTGGCCAAATAAAAGAATAGTCCCGTGGTCCCACTTCATAATGTAACTTGGTTTGATAAAATATGTAACAACAGGTAGTTTATAGTTTGTCTTTTTTTTTTTTGTCTCCCCACCTCACATATGCATTGGAATCAATTTGCCACTGAGTTCAACCGCTGAAGTTTAGCTAAACTTTAGGGTAACTAGGCACTGACTTGACAATAAGAGATGGTGGTTAACCCAAATAGGTGATCATATTAGTGCTATGAGAACAAAGTCAATATTTCTAAACTAGAAAGAAAATCCACCCCATTTTTTGGAATGCTCGAGGAATATTTTCAGGTGAGATGTACATAGGTTTTATATGCAGTAGAAGCGGCAAACATTACAGCTTGTGCAATCTTTACCATGAGGTGCCAAGGGCAATCTTGATGTACGATTTGGGGAAGGGAGTAAGGGGACAAGTTGAAAACTAACGGCCACGGTTTTGGCCCTCTAACCTGCTTGCATGGGTGAATTTCTGTACGCTTGCAGGAGCTCACTTCTGACTCCCTGTTGATAGCGCTCTTTCCTGAATTATAATGGTAAATAGCCACGTGGATATCAAGAGTCAGATGACTTGACAGTGTTAGGATGCTTTGAAAAAAGAAAAGCCTATCTTCACGGAATGCTCACCAAAGGCCTGCAGATACTGAGTCTTGCTTCATCTGTTTGTGTTAAGTGAGCACTGTGGTAGGAAGAGCCTAGTAGTATCTGGTAAAATTACTTCAAGAAACAGGGAAATAATGATTCCTGATCTTAGAAAGAAACCTATGAAGAGGTTAAGTGAGGTCTTTCTCAAAGAGTGGATTCAGGGCTCTTTTTTTTCCTCTTTTTTTAATGTCTCCCAGAAAGACTAGAGAGAGGGTATCTAGAACTTGAATTAAATTGACCTTGGTTGGCTAAGAGGGTTTTGGCTATGGATCTAAATTCAAGAGACACTTTGAGGAAACATCTGTGTGTGATGGATGCTTCTTTGTTTGCAACAGTTTGTACCAAATGGGTTTCAGTCATGGGGACTTTTTTTTTAAATTGAGACAGTAAGTTTTTTGTCTAGAATGGTATAAGAATGTGCATTTGGAAAACCAGGTTTGTTTAATTTAAATACAAAGACTGGAAATCTTTCTCGTGTCTTATTTGTAGACTTTTTGCATAAATAAGTCTTCTGTCCATGATAGTAATTACTTAAAAAAAAAAACCAAAACCAAAACACAAAAAAAACCAACCAAAAAAACCTGTTGTTTTTTTAGCTGGGCAAGTTGTGAATCAGATGAATCAGCGTCTGCAGACAGGCTTTACTGAGTCAGAAGTTATGAGAATATTTTGTGATACCTGTGAAGCTGTTGCCCGGTTACATCAGTGCAAAACACCTATAGTTCACCGGGATCTAAAGGTATGAACTTCATATGAAGGAATGTCTAGGTTAAAATCAATGATACTCTGGAAAGAGAATTGAGAATATAGGAGGTATTTCACTCAGACTGACTTCCAGTTATGTAAGCACTTGCTGTTGGTGGGACTGTGAACAGAGACTCTAAACCGTAAGACATGACTTATTGCTAATGCCAAGTCGATCAACTGATATTTTTGAAAACTTGCCTGTTTGTGAGAACATGTTACCTTGGAAATCAATGCCGTTATTTTCATCTAATGTTTGTGTGTTCATTTCCTTTCAAGGTGGAGAATTTATTGTTAAATGATAGTGGGAACTACGTTCTCTGTGATTTCGGCAGTGCCACTAGCAAATATCTTAATCCTCAAAAAGATGGTGTTAATGTGGTTGAAGAGGAAATTAAAAAGTAAGTTCACTTTTAAGTGTCCCATCATAAGTGATGGTTGTGCTGCTAGGAGACTGAATGTGTTATTGTGCAGTGTGCATGTATCTTATTAACATGAATTGAACTTAATGGTTCGATTTGAACTAGTGTTGACAAAAATATAGTAAACCAGTGGAACTATTTGGTAACGTAGTTTTTGCAAAAACAATCTGTGAATAAATGGAAGGAATCTGAGACTCTTAAGAAAAAATATTGGAAAACAGCATGCTGTTTTGAAATTTAATAGATCCAAAATATATGTCTGGTTACTGGCCATTTTAGGAGTTTAGCATTTTAAATGCGTGCTATTTTAATACAGCTAACAGTATGAGAGAAAAAGAACTGATGTAAATAAGCATTGGAATGCATTTCCGTAGTGACTTATGTAGCATGAGGTCCCTGGTCGTTTTCCGAAGACTGATCAGGAAAGTATTTTAACTTTTATTACAGGGGCATTCTAGCAAACGTGTATTAGTTTGGTTTTGTCCCTTCAGGCTAACTGCTGCAGTGGAATAAATACAGGCTACTTGTATCACTTTGTAGCTTGAGAACAGGCTTTTTCTTCTGGCTCTGAAAAATAGTTTGACTACCACTTTAGTAATTACTTTGAGGTGTTGGTTCCTTGAAGTCCACATTCTGTGTGTTTCAGTATGTGATAGGGAGTACTCTAGTAGGACTGTGACATTACTTCTTTCAAATGACTGATTATTGTAGTATTTAAGGTAAGTGACTCCTGTAAAAGTACGTGTGCTGGGGAAATAACATTAAAAGGAAATTTTAGCTCACTTAACATTTATTCTTCTGTATGATAATTTTACGTTGCTATTTCAAATATTCTTTGTGATGCTGCAAATGCAGTAAATGACTTGTGCCTGGAATCGTCTTATGCAATGCATGTCCAGAACTTGGGTGTGATGGTGTGTGCATGAAAGCAGATGCTTTCAGCTCTGAAGGGCACTCTTCATCTATCGTCTCTTTTAATGATGTACTACTAGGTATACAACACTATCGTACAGAGCTCCTGAAATGATCAATCTTTATGGAGGAAAACCAATTACTACCAAGGCAGATATCTGGGTAAGCAAGTAAATCAGGTACTACGTAACAGGGAACTAATTTGGGGGGTGGGGGAAGTTAAAAGCAGCATTGACTAACTGAAAAATCTAATCCTTGGAAAGTGAAATAGATCATGCAGCTATACAATGCAGAATATAGTAGAGGCATCTTTGGTAGTTATGTCTTCTGTAAATAAAATGAATGCCATGTGTGGTGATAATTTTGAGCTAAGGGGAACACGGTTTAGAACTTTGTTCCTTTTTGTTGGCTCAGGTTGCTGCCTGATAGTCACCAGTGATTCCTCGTGGAAACCTGGTGGCAGCACAATAAGGAAAGGTGCTTTTATTAGGTGCAGTGAAGTAAATAAAGACTAAACTCAGTGGAACCGCTGGTGGTATCTCTGGGTGATATGATGATGTGAAGGCAGCTCTTGGGGTATGCTCTAATTTTGGTAGTTCATTTTCTAACATAGGAGTCAGTGGGAAAGAAAGCCTTTTCAGAGCTGCTTTATGTATCAGCTTGTCATATCAACGTAGTGTTTTGTAATGCAACTTCTACATAACAGTGTAAGCATCACTTGTAGCTAGGATGCAATTTGTTTCTTGTTGGTGCTGCTTTATTGTATAAAAGGCTTACTCTCATCCCTTTACAGTGCCTGTATTTTGTTTTTTACAGGCACTTGGCTGCTTGCTGTATAAACTTTGTTTCTTTTCACTTCCCTTTGGAGAAAGTCAAGTTGCTATTTGCGACGGAAGCTTTACCATTCCGGACAATTCCCGATACTCCCATAGTATACACTGTTTGATAAGTAAGTATCTGGGCAGCGCTGCAATTGTTTTCCCTCGTAAATCAAATAAAACACAGAAGATCTCGGTGATGTAGGCGAGTGACTTGGATGGGTGGTGCAGACTGGCTGGGTTCTTGAGCGAACAGTGGGAGTTGCTCCTGGCTACCGCCTGTCTTGCAACTCCTGCACTTGTCCTTGAAAGAAGGCTTGCTTATCCCTTGGTTCAATGGAGGACTGTGCCACAGGGCGTGGAACTGAGGTGCCGGCCTGGAGAGGAATTTCAGAAACCTAGAGCAATCTTCTTTGAAGTAGTGCTAGAAGTAAGCCAGGTGAGTAAAGTACAAGCACAGTTGAAGTGTTAAAATCAGGTACTGTATTCTGGGCATTTAATGGAGGAGTTGATGATAACTTCGGTATTGAAACAGAGTAAAACTGTCCAAAGACCTGACAGATTAAATTGCACCTCTCAAGTCAGAAGAGCTTTGGAGTCAGAAGAAGTTTTTTGTTTCTTTGGGAGGCGTGGGTGATACTTTTTTTTTCCGCTTAGGTGGCCACAAACCACAAAGGAATAAGGAGAATGAAAAGAGTAGCTCTGAATTTATTGACAGTTCATTTTTGCTTTTAAGTGTATATTTTCAATGGAATGTCAGACCGTTAACAGTATTTTCTATCCCCGTTGGACAGTTGTGCTTAGATGAATTTGAAGTGCAAGTTTAGTTTAGAAAGGTGAAGGTACTGAGATGAATAGCGCTGGGGGGAATTTCGTAGTAGTTTTGTCATTTATAACAGAACAAAAAGCCTGATGAAGTTCATGCAACCTGAAGTGTCCGACACAAACTCTGGCAAAAGTTTGAAAGCACAAAGAGCATGAAGGAAAAGTTTGGACAAAAACAAGCTCTGAGGCTAGTGATCAGTCTATTACCCAAGTACATAGGTAGAGGATCTAATAATAATGAGTAATTTCAGTTGTCTTTGTTTTCAACTTTGAGCAGGTTAACTTGAAAGAGTGCAACTAACAGAATACAGAACGTTCAGAAAGTTTGAATAGGAGCTCTTAGAATTGAGTTCTGAATGTCTTGACTCCATAGTTAATGCTTTCATATAATAGGAGATACCAAATTGAAACCACTTTCTTGAGCACACACTCGTAATAGAGAAGTAGCAGTTACTACAGTAAGCATTTAATTTCTGTGGATACTTAACTGACAAAATGAGATTAATTTTCAAGTGATTAAGTCCTTTTCTCTGTCACAGTGCTACTTTTAGAAGAGTACAGGTTTTAATCCTATCTCCTTAAAAGTATGAATGCTGATTTACTAAGATGCAATGAATGAACTGCTGTGCCAAGAAGAGCATTACTGGCATGGAATATATGTGGGTGGGGAAGAATCTCTTAACGTAAACTTCCCTTGTTCTATTTGGAATGGAAACAAAAAAAAGCTGCAGTTGGTCATTAAAGCTATTTTAGGGACTTGTGGCTTCATCTCAGCTCTTTCACAAGGCAGGGGTAGAGGGTGAGTGCAACAAGCTGAATATTGACCACCTCATAAATCTAATATTTCAAAATCAAGTAGCAGGAGTCACTTTGTGTTCTGTTTCCACTTAATGGTGCTGTCACTGTGTGTTTTAGCCTGCTTTATTTTGTAAAACCCATTAGAAATGAAACCTGCTGTCAACTATATCCGTGAAATAATGGCTTTGAGTAAAATTGTAAGATCTGTCTAAAATGATATTAATTTAAATGAATTTTTTTCAATATTTCTTACAAAATCTTGTTTACGGTTGGCTGTACTACTGAACAGTTTTGGAAATGTAGCTCAATTTTCTCATCAAAACTGAGAACTTAAATTTTCATAGGTGGTTCATATTCTTTGTAGCTCAACATATTTTAGAAGCTTAGCTTGTTTAGAAAAAACTTTAACAGTTTGTTTAGGTTCTTTGGTCATTTAGGCAAGACTTCCTGATGTACTCTGTATTGTACTGTAAACAACATAAAGTAACTCTTACTTGCTTGAAAAACATCAAACCTTTTAATTTGGGAAGCCAATGTTTGAGAGGGACATGAGAAAATCTGCCTTGTCAGGAATAAGTCCTTTTATGCATGGAAATATTTTTTAAAATACACAGAAGTGTGCATAGCCAACTAAACCTGCATGACGAATAAGATGATGTAGAACCTTAGCCTGATGCAGTTAGATATATCTGTGAATCTTCCGTAAGCTAAATAGGATTTGTGTTAACCCTAGAAAATTCTAGTACTATGAGTTAGTATTATGTTGCTTCTGAAGTTATTACGATTTCTATTTAGCTACCCTTTCCACAACTGAGTGTCAAAATATCAAACAGCATACATCTTCTCCAATAATATTAGACCCTAGAAGCTATTTGACTTGACAAAAGGTATTAAAAAAAAAGTAACAAAACAACAAGAAAAATTACTCTTTCTGGGGTAAGCACACTTGGCAGAGCTGCTGAATTTCTTCTTGCTGGTAGCATGCTGTCTCAACGGGGTTTTTGATAACCAACAGTAATAACCTGGTCCTGTCAATTTTTTACAGGATATATGCTTGAACCTGATCAAGATCAGAGACCTGATATCTTTCAAGTATCTTTCTTTGCCTTTAAATTTGCCAAAAAGGATTGTCCAGTGTCTAATATTAATGTAAGTAGTCTTTTAATTTTTTCTGTATTTTTAGTGTACTTGTAGGTAGCACTGAGAAAAGTCTCTTCTAATCAGCTGAGGAAGATTTCAACTTCTTCATAAACCTTGTTCCTGAATTCAAAACGTAGGGTGGAGTACAATTCCAGCTGCTATTGCCTACATGTAATATTAACTCTATAAAAACAAATACTAATTTTGAGGGCATAGCTCCATGAATTATATTCATGCTGCGCCATTACTTAACTTGTGGTTTTAACCATTACTAATCTCTTGTGTCTGATACTATTAATATGAAATACGGTACAGAACTTGTTGACAATAGTTTTAGTGTTGTAACTGTAGTGTCAAGGGCATCTATGTTTGTTCTAGATAAACCCTTTTCCTTAATTGTCCTTAGCAATTATGTTAATCCATGGGAAGCACTACAGTGAACTGGAAGGCAAACAGAGTAGTGCCTTGGTTAGCCTGCATTCCTACCCTTACTTTCCATGTGAGTTTGAACTTTGTTAGAAAGTCTGAGCTTTCTGTCAAAGGTCATATCATTCACAGATCTAACTACTGTGCAATGGGATCTGAGGGCACATCAATCGTTTTTGGTGTTGTAAAGTGATTCTCAAGATAGGCATCAAGAAAGATCAGTACCAAAATTCATGTTGGAACAAATGTCAATTATAGTAAACTGCCTTCAGAAGCAAATAAGTGAATTTACTCAGATCCCTTCGAATTCCTTTATCATTGATCCTTGTAGAAGAATGTGCTCAGTAAATGGGAGTGTTGCTTTTTGGAAACTTAGCTTAAAAAAATTAGAAAACATTGAAGTACTTAATTATTTGTAGGTAAAGGCTGCATTTTAAGTGGTTTGAATGGTTTTGTGTTATGCTGTTGCAGCATGTGATTAGGAGGTGCAATAACTGTACTTTCCCTTGAATACTTGATCCTGAAATATGAGCAAGTTATGTAACTTTATCTTGATGTAACATAATTTGAATTTATTATGTTACTCATTGGAGGAGTAGTATCACCTCACTCGGGTGACTTGAATATGTCTGTTTCCTGGGGTTTTTTTGTTTGTTTTTCCCCTGCAGATAGGAATTGCCTGCTTGCTTGGCCCTTTGCACTATGACAGACGTGGAAAAGTAAAAATGCGGGTAGTATTCTTACGAAGTGAAACTGTTGTGCATCTGTTCTTCTTCCACTGAAGTGTTAGAACAGAATTAAAAGCAGGAGTCTAGGCACTGCTTTCTGTTACTGTTGATTTTTCTCTGGTAGTGCTTGCCCCTCTACGCCCCACATCTGCCTTAGAAGAGGAGCAGCACAAAAGTGCACGTATGGACACCCCTGACCTTCTCCCTCAAAGTTTCGTGAGAAGACAAGAATGGCCATTATGGGTTAGAGGAGAGGCTGGCTGAGTGCAGTGTACTGTCTTTGGCAACAGCTTGTTTTTTCAAGGGGAAGTCAGAAGTATGCCTGTCTGTCTTTTTTTCTAGACTCTTGACTGTCAGTTTGAGTGTTGATGGTAGCCTTCAGAAGCAGTATCTAATAATTGATATTTGTGACCGGATTTAGATTTGCTTTCTTTACTGTACGTAAGGAGGTAGAGCACGTGTAGTTCGAGATAAGCTTCCTTCTCCAACCCCCCAGATTGCCATTTTCTTAGGTTAAATGCGGTTTAGGTGAAACGTAATTTATTCAGGAATTTGACTGAGAAGGGGCTAAGTTGAAGGACCATAGAAGCTTAGATGCTGCACGGTTTTCTGGAACTTGTGTTGCAGTGGACTAAATCTACTGTAGTTTGATCCAAAGGTTAGGCTTTGTTTTAGCTCTTAACCTTGAGGCTAAAATAAGTCTCTGCTCTGTGCAGTTACAAGAAAACATTTGGAGAAAATCTCTTATGTTAATGTTGGTAGTTGGTAGTATGTAAATGAAGTGAAGTAGTTGACAAAACAGACAGCATTGTTTTTGTTGTGCAACAGATAGGAGAACATAGAGATACTGTTAAACTCTTTTGATCTACAGCCATGTGAGGGAGTTCTGGATGAAACCTTGTAACATGAAAAACTTGAACCCGAGTATTCCTCTTCAATATGTAACGATTTTTTTCTTTCAGGATTTTGTATTTTTAATTTATTCAAATTTATTTTTCCCAAGAACTCTCCTGTCCCTTCAACTCTTCCTGAACCCATGACAGCTAGTGAGGCAGCTGCTAGAAAAAGCCAAATAAAAGCAAGGTGAGCAGTGGATGTGGCTTTAATTTTTTTTGCTAATATTGTTAAGCTACATGTTTATCTAAAACATATTTTCATGTGCTTGTTAATAAATGAAAAATTATCTTAGTAGTAGAGGTGATTAGAATAGATAAACTGCAGTTCTAAGAGCTTCGAGTCACTCTGGATTCCACTCCATTGCTTTTTTCATTGTATTGAGAATCCACAGAGAATTTGAGAGCCTGTTTCGTGGTGGAATAAGTAAGTGCTAGCAGTCTTTCTCATCTGCTTCGTTTTATTCTAGTACAAAAAGTGAATTTTGAAACTAAATGTGTTAGTGGCAGGTGAGGACAATATGGCACAGGTAAACTGTTCTTAGGAGTTTTATTTAAATCAGCAAATCAAATCTTGACTGATGAAGGTAAGTAGATTTTTTTTTCCTGGAAAAAAGTCTGATTTTTATGCCAGAACATTCCTTCTTTTAGTACTTGTTAATAAAAACAAAACCCAAAGCCTTGTGAATTCCTATTCATGCTTTCTACTTCTGCTGTGGTATATGGTGTATGCTTAATGCTAATGCTGGAAGAATCCTTTACACATTTATTCCTTGTCAATGGAAGCTGTTTGGGTGTTGAGTCTACCAACGTGTGTGAGTTAGGTACTTGTATATTCAGCTACAACTAACAGCTCTATTTCAACTCTGACTTCATTAGTGCATGAGAAGCAAATGAATGGGCTCATCTAAGCCATGTTTGAGCTACGTAGATAAGTCCGCCATTTTAAAGTAATGTCATCATCTGGACGTGGTTATTTTTGCTGGCTCTGCTCTCAGTTGATTATGTGCAGCGGAGGGCAGGTGTAGGGTGTCTATGGAATAATGTGTTGAACTCCAACTAAAGCTACTAGACGATAGTAGGCATATTGATGGTTCTTCCAAATAATGTTTTCCTGATGGCCCTAATTTACAGCAGGTTAAGGCAGATGGTGTCTTGATATAATATGGTAGGAACTAATACGAGGTGTGAAGTATTGGAGCTCAGATAGTGAATTAGTGTTTTCAAGTAGTTGGATGGTTTTAGAAAAAGGCATATAATATAACCTGATAAAAGAATTAAAGCTCAAAAGTACGTTTTGGTTTTGAACATCTTTACTACCCCGCAGACTATTACACAGCTCTGAACTACTGCAGGGAAGACGCAAATATTTTGTGCAGTTCATGGGTATTACAAGTGGTGGAGGCTGAATCTCTGACAATACTTAGAAATGAGTTGTCTTAACAGATGAGATTTTTCTTAATCTTAATTCCATGTATGAAGAGTAATCATGTGTCTAGTCGTAGGGGGCTGACTCAAGTGCTGCACCTAAATTTCACTTGATATTGTGAACTGAGGAAAGCTTATATAGAGAAACTTCGTCTAGTGCCATGGTCTCCTTGGGAATAAGGCTGTTGTATAGCTCCTTGTTAATGGTGTTCTGCAGCAGTCATGTATCCTGTGGCTGCAATGGGTGGTGAGTGGAATTTTAGAAAGCAAATTCTAAGATACTAAATCTAGTTCGGAAGTAGAGCAGTACATGGTTAAGACATATTTGAGCTATTAAGAGAGGTATTGTGTCTAACTTGAAGAAGAAACAGTCTTTATTAATCAAGTCTCTACTATGGAAAACATGTCATTTCAGAATAACAGATACTGTTGGACCAACAGAAACCTCAATTGCACCGCGACAAAGACCAAAGGCCAATTCCAGCACTGCCACTTCTAGTGTGCTGACGATCCAGAGCTCAGCAACTCCAGTCAAAGTACAAGTTCCTGGTGAATTAGGTAATCGTGGGCAAAAAGGTAACTTAACTAAGTCTAAGGGTAGATTAAAATAAATGAAGAATGAATTTTGTATTTCTTTTCCTTATTGTTCTAGTAGGAATAACATCTAAAACTCAATTTCACCTCTTCTTTTATATGCCAAAAACCAGATTTACATCCTTTCTGAAAGTCTCTAAATGTGCAAGTAATAAGTTTGACCATGAGCCACAAAAACTATGCAAATTGTTGAGAAGTGAAGTTACTTTTGTGCTTAACACTGATTTTTGAACTAACTTTCCCCACTGTGGACTGCGAGAAGTTCATGCTGAATTTTGACTTTCAAGTAAATCACTACAAGTGCTGAGCTCTTCCGTAACGAACTCCTTTCATCGTAGTAGGAAAAATTTGCCCCATACCTCAAAGTCATGAGATACCAACAACATGTTGGCATTATTTGTAGGCTGGAACCGTGTAAAAACTGTGGTTTGCTCTGATGGACCAATATATTTCACATTGCCCTGGGGGGGCAATAGAGGAGTAACTGAGGGAGACTCAGTTGAGTGAAACAAGTTTTCAAAAATTCCTTTGTGAGCCTGTGTCTGTTACAGTACAGGAAGAGTATCTTCAGGGATGTTATGGGGAAAGCCTGCAATCAGAAGGCCATGGAGAATGTTTGTGTCCCAGGTGTAAACAACTTTTACTAGACAGGATCCAAATAGCATCCAACTTGGGAAGCTGTTCCTGTTAGGAGAAGGAACAGGTGGTTCCTGGGCAATTCAGAGTATAAATACAGCATGCAAGAGAGTGATTTATGTTAACTGCTTACTTAAAAGGCTGCAAAACCAGTTGAATGGTGAAATTAATCAGGTGTTCTCTTGATAAGGGAATTTGAGAAGTGAGCCAATAGTTCATTTAAAATTAAAAAAAAAAAAAAAATAGTATGCTTTGAGGATTGTAGGGTTTGAGATACTGGAAGGTATGACTTAAGTGTTAGTAAAGCAGAAGTCTTGAACCCAACTTGCTCTGTCATGAGACCAAAGGAAGCTTCCCACATCTTGTACGTATAACTTATTCATTGACAGGCCTGCAAATATTTTCAGAGAAGTCAACTTAGTATCTACCAGCTGTACTAGTTGTCAGACTGGGAAGGGAAGTTAATAAACAGTTTCACCTAGAAGTGTGGAAAAAAAAGGTTAATTGCCAGGGAGCTCTCTACCTAAACCTTAGAGATCAGTCTGTCGATACTGTTGTCTGAATATCACAGGAACCACACGACCAGGGAATGGACAAGATATCTTACAGTCCCAAGGGACCAACCAGCACCCCCCGCAGCAGAACAGAGTTCTCCAGCAGCTGCAGCAAGGGGACTGGAGACTACAGCAGCTACACCGTTTACATCACCAGCAGCAGCAACCTACGATTCAGGATGCTTATATTCAGCAGGTACGAGTCAAATCTGTTAGGTTTCTGAGAGACACGTTATGCTTGTTAGTACCACTTGCCATCATGTGCTAGTTCGGCATTTCTGTGGGTGCTGCCTGGTGTTTTCCTGCTAGGAGAGAGAGAAAGGGATCATGGCTCCCCTGCTTGCTTTTTACCTGTGATTAGTCTCTTCGTAGGCACTGTAATGCCTCTCCTAGAAAGCTGCTTTCTTTGTGCTGTTTTGTTTACAGTTTGACTCTGAATCCCAGCTTGCTTTGAATCACCACTGTGTGGCCCAAATAAAGGCTTTGTGTATGTGTAAATGTGCTTGAGATGAATGTTATGAATCATCTTGGTGACGATGCTACGCTTGCAGTAGGTGGTTGTCCATGCACTATCTGAGTAGCATTTTTGCAGTTTTTGCTTTTTTCAATTTCTCTTGGTCAGTGAAGAACTTCCTTTTTGTAGTTGTTCTGTCTGCCCAGATTTTTCATGGATACCATATATTCTAACACTGTCCAGCTTGCATACCGCCAAGAAAAACTGCTTAAGTTGTGTAGCATAAGTAACTGTGAAGGCAACAGAAGAATGGCTAGGTCAAACAAGAACTTTGAGATCTTCTCCAAGACACCTATTGCTATTCCTTTTCTTTTTTCTCCTTTTGAGACATGTTGTTTTCTAAAGCACAGCTGGTTTATTTTCCAAAGGGACTTAGCACTAGTGAAAATAGCAAAAGTTGGGATGTTTATTGGCCTGCCTTCGAAAAGGCAGCACTGAATACGTAGTCTAGTTTTTAGTTAAACAGGCTGGTATTCATTGCAGGGCGGGGAGGGCGGGCGGAAAAAGGAAAAGGTTCCAAACACAGACTCACTAAAAGGTGGTGACTGAATTGCAAGCTGATTCTTGGTTATGTCTTAACTGAAAAATGCTGTTGCGTCACAGAAGTGATACTTGAATTGATGTTTCTTCTAAATATCTGGATATTTTAAAAGGGGGGATCATGACTTGTTAAAGCGATTTTCTTTTTTTCAACTACAGTATCAACAAGCAATGCACCAGCAGATGGTCCAACAGCAGCTGTTGATGCAGTCTGTGTACCAGCAGCAACCTTCCCAATCTCAGTATCCTGCTATGGTATGTCAAGAATGGAATGTAGGTGGTACAATATTAAAATACATGCTGTGTATGTAAGTCTACTGTGAAGATGCAGTAGGAGAAGCTTGTGAGTAGTTAAAATGAGCTGTGGGCATGATAAATAGTGTCAAGTAGCAAAAGCTTATCTGGAGTTGCCGTTCTGAATTAATTTGATGGGATACATCCTAAACTTAAAATTAAGTAGGTATATACTAATTTGAAATGTACTTGGTGCTTAGGGTTTCCAGTAGTGACCACAACAACAAATGTATGTTATGCTACAAAGTGATGTAAGACATGGTGGCTTTCTTGAAAAGCAAGAAATCTAATTGGAATAATCTGTTTTTCAAGTCAGGAGAAACTGTCCTGAACTTGTAATGATTCATTTTTAAGAATAGGTTATGATGAAAACTAACTTGTTAGTGCTGCGGTGGCATGTACTTGGATTGCAGTAATTACAAAAAGCTAAGTGGCAGTATGTTGTAAGAGAAAAATGGTATGACTGACCTGTTAGGGCAGTTTGTTTTCACCCCTGTAATGGACAGGTCTGTTTTCTGCTGAGGCTACCAAGCTCTTCTGGAGTGTGGCGGTTGTTAGTGCATTTGGCTGCAAGGCTGGCATTGTTAATTAGCAGAAGAGATTCTGGGCCATGTGAATTTTTGTAACATGATCATTATCTTCCTTAGGTGCAGCAATATCAGCAGGCTCTCCTACAGCAGCAGATGCTTGCTCACCAGCAACAGCGGTCACAACAGGCACATTCTCCTGAATATATCACTTCTCCACAAGACTTCTCACCAGCCTTAATCTCCTACCCTGGGTCACTTACAGTGCATGCTGGAACAGTGGCAGATTCTCCCTACCCTACAAGCAGGCAAGTATTCTGACATAGATGTACCCAAGGGTCACTTATGGTGATGAGCACGGCCGAATCGTTTTGTCAGAAATTACTTGTCTCAATAGCAAGGTATTACCTAGAGTGGTTATAGTTGCTCTTTAGTGGTAAGGGATATTTTGGAAGCCAAGTTGGACACCTAACTTGGTAACAGATGAGCCTGGAGGAACTTACTGAAGAACCCATCTTCCCCTTCTTTCCTGTTCATGGACTTATTCCAGGAACTGACTGCTTACCGCTTAGCTTAGGAAGGTCAGCAGCTTGTGTTGACTGAGGTTATGGGCGTGTGAAAGTCCTCTCAAGCACTTCTTTAGAGAAGCTTTATAGTCGGTGTTTATTTGCTCTTGTGTCTGTTAGTCAGAGGTCTGACTTAAGTGTGTAATATGATGGAGTACATCTCGTCAGCGATATGTTCCCTTTGCAGGAGCCTGTGGACTTAGGCTTGCTTAGTGAAGTGTAATAAATAATGACTTTCCCATTAATTCTTACGAAAAACAGTGTGTGGGATAAAAAACCCCTTCCTTTCCTGACTTAAAAAATAAAGAAACCCCACAGATTTGTCCAGTTCGGTTAATGTTATGAACTGGGTTATAAATTTATATAGGTTCCTAGTATACTCTATTGAAAGAGAAGTCCTTGGCATTTGTGGGAATGCTGCACGCAGTCAGTCATGACAGAGGCTTTTAGTTAATAATGTGGCTTACGTGTTTGAGGTGCTGCTGTCTTTCTTGGTCCTTTCTAGGTTACAGTGTGTTGAAAGAGTAAAAGAAAAAATATTTTCCTGCTGTAGGCTGGATTGATATCATATCTCACTGTGACCAGTTTGGCTTCATCTTGGCAATTATGTAGTCTTATCCCGAGTAGAGAGTCTTGTCCTGCACTTCTGTGCCAATATCCGAGACCTACCAGCTGTACTTTGGTTAGGTCTATTGCTAGAGTACTTCTGTCACAAATAATTTCTAAAAGGAATCATTCCAGTCAGGAAGTAAATACGTATATTTCCAGCTTCTCTTCTGTGTTTGGCTGAAGATATTGTTCCTGCTGTTGAGCCGCACATCAATGAGTTATCAATCATTTGCAATGCCTAAGATTGATGCTATAAACAAAAAATATGAATTCTTGTATTGGAGGAAGGGGCGATGGGTTTTTGCCCTTCATATACTAAATGTATAGCATGGTGTCGCATGCTGTCCTCAGTAGGAAGAGCTGATAGTCTTGTGGGGTAGCAGCACCCAAGCTGGCAGGAAGGAGTCCCTGCCCCTTTCTCCTGTCTTGAAGACATGGTACCATGTTGAGCTAGGCTGCAGATATGGCCTGCGGAGCCTGGCTAAGCACAGAGAGAGAACCAGTTAGCATGCAGTCGCTTGCTGATGGCTGATTTTCTAGCCCGCTTCAGACAGAAGTGGTAGACATAGTTTGCTAAAACGTTCGTGAAAGGAAAAATACATCTGGTCAAAGGTTTCCTTATCTGTGTAGGTAAGACTAACACAAGCAGAAGCTGTGATGTGAACTGATTAAGCTAATTGTATCAGTTGCATGGCTGTAGGATTCAAAGACACTTAATGTGTCTGCCAAGAAAGAATAATTTGAAAATAAAGAGAAGGGATGAAAGCTTCAAATGTATTTAGTAAAATTTTTTTGAGGAAGACAAGGCAGTCTCCTATGGGAATATAGAAATAACCACAGGTAAGATAAAGTTTTTGCCCTTGTGTGTCACCTTAATGAAGGATTCTGTGCTTTGGCTTCAATTAATGAATTGAAAAATAAAAATCCAAGGATTGCATACAGAAATGATGCAATCAAGCCACCTATTTCAAGTGATCTGTTTTCCCTTAAATTAGCTTTCAGATACTATTGGGATAAGCTGTTACTGCATGTGTGTTACTTGTAGTATTTTGTAGTATTTTGGCATAATGAGGTATGTAATTAATTTCCCCCTGATAAACAATCCAGTAACATTTCTCTTTATTTGCTTCTGTGAACTGACTCTACAGGTCAGGTATTCCTGATGCTGAAGCAAATACCAGTTACCCAAAGCAGAGCATCAATAACCCACCTGATATGTCAGGCTGGAACCCATTTGGAGAGGACAATTTTTCCAAGTTAACAGAGGAGGAGCTGCTGGACAGAGAATTTGACCTGCTAAGATCAAGTAAGGGACACTTGAAGGCTTATTTTTCTTCACAGTAAATAAGGGCTCTGTGGTTGCTCAGCAGTTCCAACACCTGTCTTGTGGAAGGGCCATGCAGTCCGTGTACAGAAAATTCTTTCTGAGCATTTGAGGGCAGAGTGGGGCCTGTCTTCTTCCCTTTCCCTTTTTGCAAATGTGTGCAATAGGAACTCACTGTCTAAAATCGGTAGTTACTGGCTCAAATACTGCAGAAATAGTAATATCTTAGCTCTTAAATACTGTTTGTATCACCTTTATTGTCAAGAAGCTCTGAACAGCAGAGGTATGTTGTCAGATAGGAAGAAAAAGTTTGGCTGCTTGCTTTATTCCTTTCCAGCTTTTTTCTTGCACACCAGAGCAGAAGATGCTGTGGGTCTGATATGTCCTTTGAAAATGCCTGAAAGAAAATTTATCTATTACATTATGTTAATGTATTGTAATGTCCTTTTTGATGAGTGGCTACGTGTAAGGGCTGCTTTATTGTTCTGATATGGCAATAGTTGAATAAACTTTTTTCCTCTTGAATTTAGTTATCTCAATGGTTTTTACTTGGAATGACTTCCGTTTCTTATTTGCTTTAACACATGCTCATTAGATGCTCTTTCTGAAACTGGTTTTGTCAAGATCAGATTTATTAGTGAGACCTGTAAGATGTGACCATGTCAAAAACCAGATTGTATGTACTTGGCTAACTATCAGCAAGTTCCGTGCAATTAAAAATGCAGTAAAGTTGAATTTCAAGTATTTTGAAAAACAAAAAAAAAAAAAACCTGAACAAAAAAAAACCCCAACAAATACCCACAAACCAAAAACAAAACCCAAACTCTGTGCTTTCAGTTGAGTCTTCGTTCTTGGATTTCTGTGTCCTTAAATGAAGCTGAGAAGTTGTGCGTGTTAGCTGTTAATCCAAGTGACTGCTTGTTTGTTTTTTGTGGAACTCTAGTGGATCATTTTCACTTGAATCCTGTGTTGATCAAATAAGACTTGTATTCTTAAAATGTGGATGTAGTCTGCACACATCTTCAAGTAAAATGGCTTACTGCTAGCTGGGGAAAATGGATAACGTACAAGCTGTAAAATAAGCATTCTTACTGAATCCAAGTTTAAAATGTGAAATTATGTAGTAGTAGAATGGAGTATCTTCAGGCATGCTGCTTCCAAATGAAGCCTTTGAAGTCTTTTTAAATAATACACTCTTGAACCTGGAGAAGGTTAGCTTGTACCAAAAGGTCAGCACAACATTACCCATTTCCAGAATCTTTGACTGTTGGACTATGAACTGTAGTTATGGTAAGTTTTGAGATTGATTTGGTTAAGCCACATGTTTTGAAGATATAAGTATCGAAGAAGATAGTAACCAAGGATATAATTCAAGTGGCTTTACAAAAAAGCTGGAACATGGTGTAGAAGAGATGCTTACCTGGAGTAGTTCAATAGGCTGGTGATTATAGTAAGCTGGGGAAATAGAAGATCATGAAATCATTCAGGTTAGAAAAGACCTTTAAGATTGAGTCCAACCGTTAACCTGTTGCTACAAAGCTCACCACTAAACCATGTCCCTAAGCACTACATCTACATGTCTTCTAAGTAGCTACAGGGATGGTGACACAACCACTTCCCTGGGCAGCCTGCTCCAGTGCTTGGCAACCCTTTGGGTGAAAATGCTGAAGTGCATGGAAACGGTGAGACTTATTAAAGGCTAGAAGAACTTGGAGATAAATGCTGCTAACTGCTGTCTCTAAATCTCCAGCAGAAATAACAGTTAACTGCTAGTATAATTCCATTTTCAGCCTTGGTACTACATGTGTGAAAATAGTCTGAAGTTTTTCAAAGACTAAAGCTACTTAGGTGTGTTTTTGGTTTACCTCTTAGTACAGATAATTGAATGCACAGAGGAGCCTGATGTGGTAATAAGCTTCATATGCTGTGTCAGAAGAGTACGCATAACAGCTTTGCTTAGTAATAACCAGCATTAGGGTTTTTAGGCACTTGAATACAGAAAATGTAAAATGAAAAATAAAAAGAATGTTCACTTGACCAGTAGTACACTAGATGGCAGGCTTGTTCATGTGTATCATGAGGTGGAGTTACAGCTTTTCTTAGGCCTGTTGGCTTGACTTCTCTTAGAGGCCCCATGGAGGTGGAGCATTATTAGTTTTAATCTCAGAGTATGTGTGTTTATGTGTACACGTAGATACACACTTTGAAGACCTTAAAGACCTTTTAACTTTATTTTTTGCTACTAAGGATGTTGGGCCAAAGATGGCATGAACTTAACTTGCAGTGTTGGTGCCTTTACTGAAGTCAAAGTGGAAATATTTGTACTTCATTTTGTTTACTGTTACTTTCTCAGACTTAGGTGGATTAATGAGAAATTGGGAGATTTGTTGTGCAATTAAGCCTTATACCTATAAAGTTGTCTTTAACTGTATAATACTTTCGGGAATTTCATCAATATATCTTAAGGATCAAGGCTTAACTCTCTTCACATGTAGGTTATCTCTTACGAGACAGCTGCTGTTTACTACTAGACTAATATTTTTGCTCAATTTTTGAGTTGACTGTGAATCATTTCGCCATCTAGAGGAAGTAGAATTGAAGATAGAGGTTTGATAAATAGTTATATTCTCTGTAACAAAACCTGGTTGCTGTCAGTACTTTATAACTCATGTACAGTGATATGTAAGTTTGTCTTATTGCGATGTTATGTGCTGCTGAGTAGCATTCAAATCATTAATCCTTTCTTTTCACTTCCAAAAGCCTGGTTTCTATTGTTGAGCTGATGCTTTATACATAAGTTAAAGATGATCTAAAACCTGTCAAATATATTTAAATCTGCGTTCGTGATGGGAATATGTGGGTAATTAAATATACACAGCCTTTTTTAGAGGATCAAGATGTCATCATAATTTGTCAGGCTAACATCACAGTTTGATTTCTTGCATTCAGTAGCTTGACGTCGTAGTGTGTGTAGTGATGGGTATTGCTGTGATGATTAATCACTTGCCCTTTAAAAAGGGAGCTAACTGATAGAACAGAATACCTTGCTTACTCTTTGGGGAAGTTTCCATAGTGAAAACATGGCAGTTAAAGTAAAATGTAATGTGCAATTGAGTGAATTTCTGAACTGAGCACCTTGGTACAGAACTTCTGATACGGAGTTACAGGGTTGGAGTTCCTGGTTCTTGTGTACACTGTTGTTTCTCTGTTACTAACATCAGTGTTAACGATGGTCCAGAAGCAGCACCGTGATGCTGAGATTGTGATAATGTTGTGAAGAAATGGGTTTCTTGAAAAGAGCTCCTGTAACCGCTTCCTAATCTGTGCAGAATTGGGAGCCAAGAAAACGAGTCGTCTTTCCCACCAGCAGAAAAATAGCAGTGCAGCCTTCACAGCGAACTGCACAAAGATTCTTACTAGGCCCCGACTCATCTTGGTGCTTCAACAGACACCTGTGAGTGCAGAGCCTACAAAGCCCTGTGCCCGTCTCTTTTGCAGTATGAACAGTACGAAGGAGGAACTACTTGGGCCATGTGTGCAGGAAAGAGCTGTGGTTCTTAGCAGGCTTCCCTTGCGCGTGAGTGCTTCTTGTACTTCAGCAAGTCGTGAGAGCTGTCTCCTGACATACCTTGGGCCTGTCACCTGAATGGAAACAGCTGGGTTCCTTGTTTGTGGTTTTAAATAACTGCACATCTCTATGGAAGGGTCCGCTGTGCCACGTGGCACAGGAGGGGGTCTCTGGCAGCAGTCGGGGCTACGTTCGTGTGATTATTCACTGAGGGGAGAAAACTTGAATCTTTATTTTAGGGAAGTTGCATCTCAAGCACAACGATGTCTAATACTGACAGTCCCATTGAATCTACTTCTGCTTGTATGAAGCTGGTGAAACAGTCACTGTCTTTTTTTCTCTCAAATGCTTTCTAATAAAGAGAAGTGGATCTTATTGCAAGGTGGACAAATGACATTTGTGCCTCAGAAGACTGGAAAGATAACTCGTCCTTTTCCAATAACCTTAGATTTGAAGAATTGACTAATTTTCAACTACTTTCCAGGGAAATCTATCCTAGTACATGTGTGCCTAGGTGCCATGGAGGAGTTGCAACCTTGTAATTACTCACTTTACCTAGTTTTGTTTTTTTTTGCACGGTTAGCATCTCAATCCATTTTGTTTTCCATTGTCCCTAGCCCTGCCGCTGCTCAAGTTGGGAGATCTAATCATTGTCTGGGGGCTTGAACATGTATAGTTTTGCATGCCAGCATTTGTAGGGACTCTCCAAAGGGTAGTTCAAGTTGTTGCACCCTTAAAAGTTCATCTGGAGTTTGGTTGCCTGCAAACTGCAGCAGTCAACTGGTTTTCCTCTGGAGGCAGGGCACTATAGCTAATAGAACAAAAGTATCCCTCAGTCTGCATTGGTAAAGATGCAAGTTGAAGGTCACAAATGTGTCTCAATAGACAAAACTCAAAAAAAACCCCAAACCCAAAAAACCCAGCAAAGCAAAACACCGCTGTCCCCCCCCCCCCCCCCCCCCCCTAACCCCCACGAAACCAACCCAAAACCCCCAGTTTTATGCCGATGGTGTAAAACAAACAGTTGCTAGACTTCTGTGCATCTCTGCTAGTGTTCTCTTCTGCATTGCTCTGTTGCTTTAGGATTATATTGTTCGGGTCGGTCAGTCTCTGCTTATTTCAGTATGTGTACGTTGAGGTGACAGCAACTACTTCATCTCCTGCACTAGGAGCCCCCAGCTGGGATTATATTTTCAGAAGGGTTGCCTGTAATGGAACAACTCCTACTTCCATTTCTTTGGAAAGCCTTAACAGTAGGTAAGAGTAAGGCAATTGGCATTACAGACACTTGAACATGAACAGAACACGTGTCTGTGAAAACTGGCGTGTAATTTCAAAACTTATGGGCTTTGTGCACAGGGTTATAGGTGTCTGTCTGGAGTAGATGAGCTTGCTCTGTAGCCCCTGGTGGTTGTCTTAGTAAAGCCTCCTGGTATTGAAGCACTGAATAGAAAATGTGTAGGTAGCTTGATATGTAGTTAGGGCACAGTTCAGCTGCATCTTTACAGTGCTAAGCTGTCAAAAAGGTTGTGCTGCAAATTGTTTGGAAGGGCGGCTGCTTGCTGTGGAAAAAAGGGGAAAGCAAAATGCTTTGTGTTCTGCATAGGGGATGTAGGATGTTAGCTGAAGGTGGAACACCTTGTTACAGTGGTATTGTTAAGTGGCTGATGGGCCTTGCTGGACCTTACTGAGTTGCGATGTTGGGCTGGATGGTCTGGATCTTAAGTTGCCACCTATGTTAGAATAAGAGTTCAGACAGAAAAACTTGTATTTACCATTCCTAGTACTTTAAATATTGGTCTCTATTAAAAACCTTTTGTTTGTCTCTTTTAAGAAGGAGAGGGGAGAAAAAACCCACAAAAGAAAAACCCAAAACCAACAACAAAACGCACCACACCAAGTCTCCTAAGGGTTGAAGACCATACAAACCAGAAACTATATTGCTAAACATTATATCACTCTCAAATTGGTTTTAATTACTAACATGTTACATCTTAAATAAGTAGTACTCCCAGCTCTTTTGCTGTGATTGTCAGATTTTCTTTTTTTGGCAAAGGCTGGCCAAACTTTGGTGAAATGAATGATTTTGTACTTTAGATAAGCATAGTGATTCTGACTTCAAAACATCAAGAGCACAGAGGGCTAGTAGTTTCTATTACAGGGTGGATAGGCTGCATATATAACATGTAAGAGATCCTCATTTAAAGCATACAGTCACCAAATCCATGCTGCTTTTGGTGGGACAGAGGGATTAACAATAGGTTTGTGCTGGTGAATTTTCCTGAATGACCAAGAACTATGATTTAAAGATGTAGGATATTTATAAAACATGAGAAAATGCCTAACTGAGAGTAGATTACTCCCTCACCCTGTACAGTGGATATATTTGCGTAGGCATAAGACCTGCCATTTTTATTTTACTTTATTTTTTGTTCTGTTTCATTTTGTTTTTTACAGACAGGCTGGTGGACAGGAGAGCATCTTCAGATAAGAATGTGGAGCCACGTTCTGCTCCACAGAAAAATCCTCCTGAAGATCCCTTTGGTTCTGTTCCTTTCATTTCTCACCCAGGCAAGTTACATCTGTAACATGACTACCTCATATATATATATATGTATACATATATACGTATATATATTTATGTATGTGTCTATTGAGGTATGTACATCTGGTTCAATGACCAATGAATCATTAAAGTTTTGGCTGTCTGATGACAGCAGATGAGTTGAAGGTATTTTTTTATATGTTGATTATCTCCAATATAAATTATTTCTGTATCCAGTTCCTGGCAATTCTACAGCATACAGACTATGTAGTCTTCGCAGTGCAGGTACATTGGACCAGTGCAGCATGAATCGCTTGCACAGAACCAGAAGTGCTTTTGCTAAAGGCAAATTACTTATGGAGACCAAATTTTGCTTCTTATCTGTAGTCTGCTTCCAACTCATGCTGTTTCTTTAGTTCAGATCTCCAGACAAGTTAAGACTGTAAGCTTCTGCTGCATTTAATGCACAGTTTTGGTACAAACTGAGTTAAAACAAATGATGCAGTTTATGTTACCTGTACATTTGAAGGGGGGGATTCATTATTGTGTTTCAGTTCAGCTTTGGCTATTTTAACCTTTGATGGAAGTAAAAATAGCATTGTATGTGAACACTGACTGTGAAAGTGAAACCGCATCATCCTGCAACTTCATCGCCTGTTTTAACATTTGCTTGATCAGCACTTTAATAATTTTTTTTGATACCTGTGGCAAAGTAAAGCCTCCCTGACAGTTAAATGATAGAAAGAGCTTCAGTTACTTAGGGAGCCACTTAGGTGCCTACTGAGGTTTTGTTGAGAGTGCTTGTGTTAACAGTGCTTTAACATGACTTTTAAAAACTATTCTTATAGAAGTTAAAAAGTCCAGATAACACGCCTTAAAATAAATCACTTGGGGTCAACCAAAGTTAGCATCTGTGTTTCCTTTTGCTTTCATCTTGTATTCTGAAGATCATCTGCTAGGGCAGCTTAATGTGCAGAAGTGCTCCTGTACTATACATGGTGAAGAGTGACCAGGATAATGCTGTTGTATTCTGCAAGGCAATTTGTAAAAATACCTCTGCATCCGTATCCCCTCCTGTTGTTAGAAAGACTTGAATTAATTCTGCTTGGTCTATTCCTGTGTCCTTAGTTCCTCTGGTTTTTTTTTTTTGTTGTTCTGCTCATTCAGAAAGGACAAGTTTACTTTCTGTTTTCTTGTTAATATTCAGTAGTTCAAGACAATGTGAAAGCAATTTTTAAGTGAAGAAATGTTTGCTCTGGAAGTGGCAGTTTGGAAAGATTTATCCTAGAGTCTTCATTGAAGAGGTTGCTTTGTTTTATAGGTGAGCCTAAATGCACGTGCAAAATGAAGAGTAATAGTTATACTTGATCTGTGATGGTGACTATCAGGTGCTCAGTCTCCTCTCTTCAGTGTTCGTAACCATGTGTCTACGGATTGTTTTTTTCCTTTCCTCACCTTAGGTCTTGAAAAAGTATTTGCTCATTGTTGTTTTTCACATAGTCACAATATAGCTTAGATTGCAATGAATGGCTGCGCTATATTATGTCATGTTTTATTTTTGTTACTTTGAATCCAAGCTTCAATTCTTGACGTGCTAAAAAACAAGGGGAGGTGCCTTCCTAAAGAGAAAAAAAAAAATCAAGTTCAGCCATGGCTGAAAAACCAAACTGCTTGAGAAATGCTGAGTTGGTTGTGAGCTGTGTTACTTGTTGCATTGGAAAAAAAATCGTGTGGTTTTCAGTAGTCTCTTTACTGACTCATAACTAGAATTTAAACAACTGTATGTACTGGCTTGATTTCAAGGTATTTATAATTCTTGGTAACAGTGCATCACACTCAGCAAACAAATCTGATATGATCTCTTTAAATCTGGAGATATGTCTTTTTAAAAGTTGGTTTGTTTTTCCCATGGAATTGTTCTTTGAAATGTCTTGATACGAGGTGTTCTAAGACAACTAAGAAGAAGAGAATGGTGTTGACTTAGATGTGTTGGATTTCTAGTTGAGGGCTCTCTAGGACAGACTTGACTAATGTCCCTAATATTTTGATTTCCTCTTGTAGTTAACATTTCTGTATGTTTATGTTCTCTCTGGTTTGTTTGTTGTGATTGTAAAAGATGTAATGGAGAAATAAATCAGAGGTACCTTACTCAGGGTGTCAAAGGGAAGAGGACTAAGCAAAAACTATAAGAGAGGTTTAATACCTTGAGCGCAATTCCAGTGTTTGGGTGAGAGTCTGTCTTAGGCTGGAGCAGAAGATTCACTGCTTCACTGCAGCATGTCTATACTGATAATATGAAGTGTTACCACTATTCACCCAGGTTTCTGACTACTGAATTTTGACTTCTTGAATTATGGTGAGAAGAATGTTAGTTATTGGTACAGAATATTTAAATAAAAATAAAAAGAAAATTTTACTTTGTTATTAAGTGATAGTTCCTACTCATGGTTCCTACTGAAGATGTGTTCTACTGTTGGCAACATTTTTCTGCCTTTTTTTTTCCTGTGTGACATCGGTCTCAGGTTTGTAAGTGTTGTACATGGTCTGTAGCTGAGTAGAGTCACTCAGAGTATATTTTTTTTGGAGGCTTAAGGGTTCTCTGCTGAAAGCAGCACTTGACTAAATACTTAACTAATTCGTCTAATCTGATGCAAGATAGCAGCAAGCAGCTGAAGATTATTTATCATCTTTTGACTTAACGACTTAAAATAAGGTGCTGGTAGTCCAGCTAAATAAGTGCAATCAGGTACGTTTAGATGTGTTCGGGAAGGTGATGCAAGGGCAAAGGAGATGCAGAGGTTGAAATCTGAAACCTTTTATCATGGCTGGAAAAGACCATGGGATGCTGAGAGTTTTGAGCCCTTGGGATTTTCCGTCTGGAGCTGAGTGCGTTTCAGGCCACGGCTGCTGCAAGGATCACTGGAAAGGAGAACCTGGAGCTGGATGGACTAAGGCTGTTTATCGGACAGAGCTTCTGTGCTTACTCTTCTCAAGTGGGAATGGAGACCCAGCAACAACATGTATGTCACTTGACTTCATATGCAGAGGGCAAACAGCTGTGTGAAATGAACTAAGATATTATTGGGTTCCTCTTACTATAGTTGATAGGAAAACACTGTACAAGCACTTATGGTTACTCACACTCGGTGTATATCGTATTAAAAGTGTTTTCACAAGTACTACATGTGAACTTGCTATACACACTCTTTTATGCCTAAATGTTTGTTGAAAATAGTAGTGGCTTAAAACTTGCGACAGCTGGTAAAGTACATCAGCCTGAGAAAGAATTGCAATGCTCAATCTGATAGAAACAAAACTAAGATTGCAAACCTCCTTATGAAAAAGAAGAAAGAACAGTTGAATAGCCAGTAATGGGGCATTTAGGACACACACCTAACACGTGGAGAACACACTCTGGTTCTCGAGTGCCTGGAACACTGGATGGTGACAGCGGAAAACTTGGCTCCTGCAGTCAGCATTTTGGAATGGAAGCTTTAGATGCAAGTGTGTATTAACCAGCTTGTGTTGTAAGATCCTTTGTTAACATCAAGTTGAGTGTTTCAGAAACTCAGAAGAGACGCACGTTTTCTGCTATCTTCAGATTATAAGAAGGAAATGTCATGAATATACTACAGTTTGCTGTTGAGTTGTACTCAGTGGCCTTTTACCATCTTATGTTTGTTTACAGTAATACTTTCTGGGATTAAACTGGCCTAGATTGCCTTGCACTTTCCTTCACTTAATACTGAAAATCAGAAGTAATATAAGATTTAAGGTAACTCTCAAAATAATACAGGTGTGACTGTGTGACAAGTGGAGATGTTGGGAAACCTTGACTGCTCTTTCTTCGCAAGTGCTGACTTGAAGCTGTCTGCTAGGCGTCTTGTTCCTGTGGAGAATCTCAGCGAGCTGTCTCCTGGCTTGTCTTATTGGATAAAGCTCTAGTTCAGGTCATCTATTTAACTGTTCTACTGAATGTTTGTAAAGCTCATCTTCTGTACTGTAGACATGATGCCTCTTGATCGAGGCACTGTTTCTTCTGACATACATAGGTGACCCCTTCCCAGTCACTGCATGCATGTTCACTGTGCAGAGACTGGTGATGAAATTAAGAGGACGCCGCTACAAAACTAAACTTGACTTCCAGACTTCCTGTACTTGAAGACTCGGTAGTATCTTTAAATGGTCATTATAGGTGTCTGGCTTAGACTAAGAGCAATTTTATGGTTTGGTATGTAACTCACTAGTCACAGCTGTGTGGATCTGGCAGAAAACCAGACAGCTGTGTGCCAGATACCAGTGCACTGGACATCGGCTGGTGACTTGGATGCAATATGTCCCTGAAAGGCCTCTGCTGCAATAGCTGATTATTAGCATTCACGTGTTATAGCAGAAACGTGGTGGCTTCTGGCATGAAGAAACATGGATGACGACTATGCATTTGGTTACTTTTTGGTATACTGCTCCTAACACCGTTTCAAACCCCTGCGAGTTTTCTTATCACGGCTTTGGAGCCCTTGGACCACTGTGCAGCCTGGAGCTGTAAATGATACACCATTCACTCCACTTGTACAAGAAGTTACAAACGTGAGAACAGGAGTGACGAAAAGACTTGACCTGACTTCCTCTACCACCATATCGCTACCACACCATCAGCTCACGTTTCTTTGGCAATTCATGTTTTTCAATTTTTGGTTAAAAGATGCTCAGCCCTACAACTTGATATGGCTGTTGTGTAGTGTTCCAGATTCAGTTAACTTAACAATTAAAATAATTTCATATCAATGTGTCCTCACTGAAAATGCTGCTGATGTTACTGGATAACTTTTCCTTGGCTATGGTTTCCGGTATTTATACTACTTGCTGAATGCACGTTCAAGATCTTTTCCTATATCAAGATAAACTTTAGGCTTGAGCTTTTCTAGATAACACTTCCAAAGTAACGTGAACTTATTCATACACCACAAGAATAAATCATACGTGTGGGCTGTGCCGGCGTGTGCTTTTTCTCTCCAAAATGATTTGGTGATTTTTTTATTAAGATTTTTCAAATCTTAGATCAGTCAAGGTCTCCTTTCACCACCTTTTTGTAACACACTTCATCCTGTAAGACTGATCATTTGACACAATATCTAAGCAGTGCATACCAGGCAGAAGTGTTTTGTTCTCCCATTTTTGTTCTTGAAAACAAAGGTGGTAAGCAGTGTAAATCCATTACAATATTCAGCAGCTGCTGCTCTGGCTGTTGTCAAAGAAATAGTGCAGATTTAGTTGCAGCACGCTGGTAATCCTTGGGCCTGACATGTGGCAAATTGTTCTGAAATGATGGTGGCAGTATGTTACCAATTCAAAGAAAGCTTAAAGCCCTTCTGCCCCACTCTTCCATGACCCCTGCAATACCCTAAAATGATGAACCAGCAGCAGGCATGTAATTACTGCAGTTGTTAGAGGGAATTCATCCTCTTATAATCGGATGTCTCGAAAAAGAACATCAGAACAGAAAATTTCCTTGAAGATTGGGATCTTCTTATATGATTAAAGATGTTCCACCTGGCTTGCGTTTGAGGGAAGAACAATTGTCTCCTACAAGATGCAAACCTGATTAGAAGTGTAGTAATCTGAACAGTACATTACAAACAGATGTTACTCAACATTTTGCAGCATTTGGTTATAAATATATATCCGAAAAGTCTCTGCAGCAGTTTAGGCTGAGAAGATTGCATGAAATCAACATGACAGAACACTTCATTTTTTAAATCTATTTGACCAGAGCATTAAATTGTCATTAACCAGGGAATTTTCCCTGTTGGGAAATTGTTTCTAGCTGTAGTGCTCTTTGTATTTATTTAGTTTCCTGACTTCTTTAGAAGTGCAGGATGGGGAACTGCAATGTAGAAAAACAAAACAAAATATTTCTGCTGTGGGTTTAAACCTGATAGCTTGATGGAGGGTCTTTTTGGTTTTTTGGTTTGGTTTTGACACCAGTTTGCTGCAGTTTTCTTCTGGTTTAGGGACTAAAGCAGAGATGGCCTCTTCCATGAGCCTTGGCTGTGTTAGACTACAAAGTGTTTAAGGCTCATATCTTAGACTAATGTCTGCTGGGAGCAGTGGCCCTGTTTGTTTATGACGTCTCAACACACACTGAAGAATGAAGCAAGATACTTTTTCTTTCCTGAAAGATACAATTGTGGGAGCAGTGAGGTCACCACTCTTGAAATACTTCAGAAATAAAAGTGCTTTCAGGAAAACTCTACAGCAGGAGCAGTTGCTGATCCCAGTGTCATCTGACGTGTGCCTCTTTCTTTCCTGTTGAAGTTGTTCATGTAGGGTCATACGTGGAGGTTCTGAAACTTCAATAATATTCAGCTGTTAGTGCAGCTTGTGAGTTTGTAATTACTGCACAATTCATGGTGTTGTCAATAATTCTGGATCTGTACACAATGCAGTAACAATTTTTTTGCTGTGATAAAGAGGTGATGTTCATAACTCTGGTAAGGAGAAGGTGGATGAGGAGGAATGTCAGGGCTAAAGAGCTAGAAATTCAGAAACCCTGTTCAGAAATCATTTGCGATGAAATGAGGGGTTTGAAGCTGTTGATCTTACAGGCAGTTAATTGCCTGGTGCTGTGGTGATATTACGGCTGGAAAAATAAATGCGTTTAATATCTTTGGCCTCAGACTGGGGCTGTTTCAGAAGATGTTTCCTCACGTGCAGGGACAGACACTTTGAGATACATAGGCTCAAGCTTCCTTTTCCTGTGTGCTGCTTCATTCTCGCCATCGAAAAGGGTGTTGTGCGCTATATTCAGCGAGCGATGACTTAGCCCCATTGCCCTTAGAACAAGAGGCCACAAAACTGACCAGTGCCAACACAGATTCCTGCATTGAAAGTATTGTAAAAAAGAACAAGTACTTAAAATTCTCAATGCTCTTGCTAGCTATTCGAGCACCTTCCATGTCTCTGCCTCTGTCTGTGAGACACGTGCTTAGCATTTTCTTGAACGAGGGTTCAGAGCTCCAAGTATGTGAACAGAACACATCGCTTCGCATGTAGCAAGCGTGCAGTCTCTGTATTTACCGTAGAACACGAATCTCCAGCAAGTGGGATTGCGCAAGGAATTGTTCTTGGCTTCATCTCAGTTTCTCGAGAGATGGTAGTTGTTAGATTCAAGACAGGAAATTTAGGATGCTAAGACAGATTACTTAAAAATGAGGATGTCTGGATGAGTGTTTCCCAAAATCATTTGCTGGGTATTGTCAGCAAGAAAAACAGCTAGAGGTGAGTCTATTAAGAGATGTTGGGTTGGCTTGTGTGCCAGTACTAATACGTTGAGTATGGTTTGGGAAACTGCTCTAAGTGTTTTGTCATGTGTTGTCGAGTCCTGTTTGATGTATGTTCTGTCCAAAGAGTTCTGCTACTGAGAGCTAAACATCGCATGGCTTAGGTTACTTGTTCAGTAAGTCAGCGGCTGTTGCTAGAGGTTGGGTGTTTCTTTGTCTTGTCGGTGTCCTTAGCAGTTTGTTTTCCAGTGAGTGTGACTTTGGTAGCAATTAACAAAAAATATTTAAAGCTTTTGGGAGGTCAGATGTATTAGATCTGCTGTGGTTCAGATCGTCTTTAAAAAAAATTACTTTATGAATTGTTCTTTGCATATGCAAATGATGTACAAAGGTATAATTATTCCTTGGGAGTGTATACTCCTGTGGATATTAAAATACATAAAAGGTTTGGGTGTTTCGTTGTAAAAGCGGTGTTAACGTCTAACCTAGAAATATGTCATTTTTCTTTTTTTAAACCTAATTGCATTCATATTAACGTTAGTGTTTCAGTAAATATTGGAAACAGCAGGATTTTGAAGATAGGGCGTTATATAGTGCAATGCGAAGGCTGTACCTTTGGGAAATCTAAAGAAAGAAGCCAAATAATCCAGATTTTAATTTAGTGGGTAAAACAAATGTGTAGTATTTAAAAATACAGTAGATAAGAAGCAATCTGACACCAGAAGTAAAGAAGAAACAGCTCAAAGCCCTAATCACCTGATGTTTTAAGTCATTCTGTTCATCTTGTTTTTAAATCCATACATGAAATACATCACTGCAGAATTTTTATTGTTATTTTAAGTGTAATTGTGGAGGAGCAAAATCGCTACTGGCTGAAGAAATCGACTGTTAATTCCTTGTAAAAAAGGAAGAAAGTGTTCTTGTAGAACTTAGTGTTCTGGTTTAAATTGGAGCACAGAAAGAAAAAAATTGACTTGACCTAGAAGTTTCATTGTAATTTCCTTGTGAAAGAAGAAATTACCTGAGAAATTATTTTGTATATTACAAGAACAGGAGAGTCATGAGCTGGATTCTGGTCGAAGACTTTTGTCCAGAGAAATAACTGGCGCACACATCCATCCCTAGCATTTCTAATCCTATGAACACACGGACTTGATTCAATTTGAGCAATTGTTTAACAAAGCTGTAAAAGGGAGGTGTTAATTTTAGTTAGGTGAGCGGGTCAGCAATCCAGCGCAGCGCTGTGACTAGAGCTTGTTAATAACCGCTCTAACGAGGACCGGCCCCTGTCCCCAGCTTTGTGTCAGATGCTGGAGGTAGAAGAAATTGGCACCCAGCACTCAGGCTCGACTGTGTGTGTTGCGCAGTGAGTCAGTAGCGAAGGTGGCAAGGTGGGGTACGTGGATGTTCCTAGCCTGGTAAAAGTGGACTCAGTGCGGCCAGTAGACAAGCATAAACTGGCTGTCAGTCCAAGTCCTCACTGGTGCAAGCAGAAACACAGCTGGTTTTGCCATTGTTCTGGTCCCCATTTTAAGGTTGATACCCACATAATATTCAGCCTGGAGTGTAATATAGCTTCACTCGTAAGTATTGCACATAAATTTTGGTAGTTGCTCTGTGTTTGCAAAGAGGTGAATTATCATTGCTGTAATTAGTGTTACACATATAATTACACATTCTTAAAGCAGCGTGGCTGCAGTGTGATCTGTGTCCTGGAGAAAAGGGCATCTCAAGAGCAAATATGCTTTCGCCAGCTGAGACCAAGTGTTTTGCTTTTCCTCCTACTCATTCTCTTCAAATAGAGACCTGACAGTCAGCTACGCTCCAGAAAACATCTCTGCACAGCAGCGGGGCTCTGCTGTAGGGAGACACTTGTTTTGTATCCATCTGAGGCCCGTACCAATGGCACTGTGCGGCCTTATCTGGTCTGCGTGCTATTGCCATCTGTTTTGTTTGCTGATGCGAAGTTTTCACTGCTCCCAGTATTTCTAGGCCAACCACCCCAAGAAAGAGTCATCACTGAATCGTTCTCTCAGCTCTAGTTGTCAGACAGTAAATAGCAGGGATGAGGGTGTTGGAGTAAAATGAATAAATTTCTTTCCCATAGAGAAACTGAACTGACCGATGCTATTGAGAAACAAACAAAAAAGCACTGCTCTCAAGTTAAAGCAATAGCTTTTTTTTGCCTGAATTGCTGCGCAAGAAGTTAGATGGGGCTGAAAGTGGACCTTCAGTGTCGGTCAAGGAAATGACATTCTCTAAGCATAGGTTAGACCAAGGCAAGTATTGCTTTTAAAAAAAAAAAAAAAAAAAAAAAAAAAAAAAAAAAAAAACCCCACAAAACTTCTCCTGTGTTGTTATCGCAGTGTGTGCTTTGTTGGCATCATTTGTGGGGAAGGCCCTGATGGAAACCTGCTGAAGTCAAGGGGGAACACTTGGGGAGACCTTTTCCAACGCCCAGATGTCAGTGAGCATCAAGCTTAGTTCTCCCTTGGGTTTATGAGTTCAAGTAACGGGTTTGGTCCTGACTGGGGGGAGGGATTATTTCAAACAAGACACGTGCTGGAAAACATCCTTGTCCCTGGATCTCCGTTTCCATACGGTCAGTTAGCCAATTACCTAGCGATCTCCCCGTAGGGATTGTTGTTTTGTCTGTTTTCCTTTGTGTGCCTCAAAAGACACTAGTGAGGCAAAAACCCCCAAAGCCCCCATCTCTGTTGTGGCTGTTGGCAGGCTCCAAGTCCCACTTGTTCAGCTCACGTAAGGAGTCGGTGGCCTCGGGCAGGACAGAGAGATCGTGACCTCATGTAATCTTCCCTGCAGCTTGAATGTGAACAAACTTCTTCTCTCTTGCCCAGTCCCTAATTTTCAGAGACCTTAGAAAAACCTAATTATCTTGGAAATGTTGCGTAGGATTCTCTCATGCTGTGAAAGCTTGGGAGAGGACAGACTGGGGACTACCAGGGGGTCATGCACTTGTTTCCCTTTTGAAACTACGTTGAATATATCGGTATTTGCACACGCGTCTGACTGCGTGGTAAAAACCTTAGTAGAGTGGGTCAGTCTTGGCAGAACCTCTTCAGAAGGCAGCCTTAAGGGATGTGTTTGTCAACAAGGTGCATTTGCGTTCTGGTGTACAGAAACTGTGCAGCAGACGGGTTGGCAGGACAGCAGAGCAGAGCCCACTGAGGTCTGTTGGTGCTGTTAAATGGTACCTGAGATTTGAAGCGAATGATGTGAAATGGCTAATACTTTTCTTTTGCCTATGCTGACTGTTTCCTGACTGAAGCAATAAGTTTGTCAGAGCAGACTATTAAAGCAGAAGCACTTCAAGAAATAGGTAGTTGCTTTAAAAAGCAAAACAAAACAAACAAAAAACCAAACCAAAACAAAAAACTCTTGATAATCTTTCAAATACACTGGCTCCCGTTTCCCTGGAGAGGAGCGTGTGCATGATGAGTGTGTTTACAAAGCTGGCTCTAGGGATCACCTGTGTCCATTGGTCCCTCCACCATGCCCAAAAAATACTAGTACTGTGTTTCTAGACAACTTGTGCTTGAGGAGTAAAGCTAGAGGGGTCTGACTGTTGGTCAATTTGAGTGTTGTTTGAAACATGAGATCTGCTTTACCTCATTTCCCTCAGTAAGTACAGAATATATGTTTGCATCAACTCTTGGTATGTGTGTCTATGGCGTGTGTGGAATAAATGCTGAATTTAAGAGTGTATTTCAAGTTCTGTTTTGCATTTTTCTTCGGACCTGCAGGTTCCCCTGGAAAACAAGCAGATAACTCAGCCAGCAATCAAGGAAATAACTTAGGGACCCCAACCAGGGCTGGAAAACTGAGCCATGCTTTTAGAGATCCCCGGCCAGGGAGGAAAACTGCAGAGGGACAAGTGGCAAAAGGTGGTGATGAGTCAGAGAGTGATTTTGAATCTGATCCTCCTTCTCCCAAGAGCAGTGAGGAAGAAGAACAGGAAGATGAAGAAGTCTTGCAAGGAGAGAATGGAGACTTCAATGATGACAATGATACGGAACCAGAGAATTTAGGCCACCGACCTCTTCTCATGGACTCTGAAGAAGAGGAGGAGGAAGAGAAGCAAAGTTCTGACTCCGATTCTGATCGTACCAAGCAAAAATCTGTGGAAGGGCTCCTGAGCAGTAGGTTCAGAGATGCTGTGGGCAGTGGTGAAATCAAAGAACCCAGTTCAATGCATACGTCCTTGTCTGAGGGGCCAAGTGTGGTAACCGAGGTGAACCCTGGCCAAGAATTTGATGTGTTTGGGGCAGTGCCCTTTTTTACTCTGCAGCCTCAGGCAAGACAGAAAATGGATAAAGACGTCTCTACTCAGATGGCTTTTCCCAGCCTGAACCATGAGCAGGATGACTTTGATGTTTTCACAAAAGCCCCCTTCAACAAAAAGGTGTCTCAGCAAGACAGCCAGGTGGTGGGAACTGAGCCTCTGCTCTCCCCCACCTCTCCACGGAGCGTCGATATCTTTGGCTGCACCCCATTTCAGCCTTCCCTTCTCCCCAAGACTGGTGGGAGTAAAGAGGACCTGTTTGGGCTGGTTCCTTTTGAAGAGATCACAGGGAGTCAGCAGCAGCAGCAGAAGGTGAAGCAGCAGCAGCGTAACCTGCAGAAACTTTCTTCCCGCCAAAGGCGCATGAAACAGGAGGTCTCAAAGAACAATGGCAAGCGCCACCACGGCACCCCAACCACCACGAAGAAGGCATTGAAACCGAGCTACCGCACTCCTGAGAGAGCCCGCAGGCATAAGAAAGCAGGCCGCAGGGACTCGCAGAGCAGCAACGAGTTCCTGACTATCTCAGACTCCAAAGAGAACATAAGCGTTGCGTTGACTGACAGCAAAGATCGAACCAATCCTCTGCAGGCAGATGAGAGTCTGTTGGATCCTTTTGGAGCCAAACCCTTCCACCCACCGGACTTGATGCGGCATCCCCAGCATCAAGGGCTTGGTGACAACCGTGGGGATCACAGCACAGTAGTAGTGGCTGGTAGACCCAGGCAGAGCTCCTTGCACGGAGCCATTCATGGCGGTGACGGACTGAAAATAGATGACTTTGGTGCAGTACCCTTCACAGAACTGGTTGTGCAGAGCGCGCAGAGCCAGCAGCAACAGGCGCTGGAGTTGGATCCCTTTGGAGCAGCTCCGTTTCCTTCCAAACAGTAAATGCTTCCAGTGGGTTCCCCCCTTCCACCTCTCCGACTTACTTAATAGAGGTTTTAATTAGTGGAGTAATTTATCTGGTGAATTGACAGGGACATGGGCTGTACAGTTTGTTCAAGTTCAAGAAGACATGGCCAACTTGCGTGATGAAACTTAGAATGATGGGAAATTTTTATTGGGGTGTTTTTTGGTTTTTTGGTGGGGTTTTTTTTGAGAAAAATAGAAGAAACAAACCAGGAGCATCATTTTGTTATGACAGATGGCTCCCAGAATGAGAAGAGACATCAGATACAAATCATTGTCTGTTGCTGACTTGGGGCCCTGGGACGTATCGTCATTCTGCACTTTTGTGTTGCCTTTTCAGTCCTCTGTGATGTGCTCAGATGGAGGGAGGTGGATGGGCAGAGATCACATGAAAAACATTTCCGTACGTACAGGTAGGCTAATGAAACTGTGGTGGTTCTTCGCGTCTCGGTCGCAGTAGACCTAAGAAACAAAATGTACTAATATCCAGACTGATCTGCTGGAAATAGTCAAGTCTTTGCTTCCTAGGTGAAAACTACCTTTATTAATCATCGAAATAAAGAAGCCGAGTCCTCAAGGGGCTGTGGCCCAGAAGCCCACAGCATGGCTATGGCTTGGGACCTGGCAGACATCTATGCAGCTGCAGAGATGAAAGGCAGATTATTGTTTTTGTGTGCCTAAATGTTCAAATTCTTTTTTTTAAATATTTTTACAGTAAGTGCCATTAATGTAAAATAGCAAACTGGAAGTTTAGAGTTAAAACTAAAGATACAGAGAATATAACGGTTTGCGAGACGAAAAGCCTGAATGTAGGGGAGTAAATCAGCACGGATGCAGCCAGTGTTTGCAGCACTTTGAAGACTATTCAGTACGCTGGGAAGAGAGGCTGGTTTACACGAAGAAATCATTTGGCACATATGGAGTATTTCAGATGACTTATACAGTTGACTGTGAGATGCAGCCATCAGATTTATTTGCTTACAAATTGGGATTTGTGTCTGAAAATACCTTTCTTTTCCTCTTGGATTTTTATTGCAAAGAAAACATGTATTCTTTCAAAGCTGTTGTTTTTTAAAAAAAATAATTTTATGAAATGACTGTAACCTAATGTTCTTTTTAAGTTGTCACGAATCTATTATTGTACTTAAGTGTATTTTGTAAGAAAGTTTTTTGCTAAATGCACTGAGCTTTGAAGAAACCTGGATTTGTTTCAGAACAGCAGCAGTAAGCAGCAGGTAGCTTGCAGACGCTGATCGCTACTGTACCAGCAAACTGCATTTCACACCGCGAAGCCTTACAGGCAGGACTCCTGTCCTGCCGCGCAGTACCTCTGAGACATTAGGTGCACGAGATGTGGCTAAAGGCGTGGGAGCATGCGGTGACAGTAGGTGACGGGAAGGTGATGTGAACAGATTCGTCGCGGACAAGATTTCGTTGCTGTGTTGTAGAAGTACGTGCTGTGCGTAGGCGGGACGGCTTCTCTGCTGCCTTGCAACTTGTGCCAAGCTATGTACACCGTCTGCGAAGTGAGTACGACTCGGGACGGTCCAGTTTGTCTGCCTCTTTTCTGTGGCAGTCCTAAAGAGGAAGGAGGTAGTTCCTCTGCTTGTCTCAACTACATATCCTGCTCTGCTGAATGCTGATGAGTAGATAATTGGACGTTTATACGTGAAGGATGTTAGCATTCGTGATTGTGTCGTCCCCCCCATGTCCCCCCGCCCCTCCCACAGCAGGTAACGTGAAATATTTAGGGTTGTGCATTTTTGTCCAAAGTCTCCTGCTGGTTGTTCTGAGATCTGGGAGGGTGGGGGGTGGATCCCTTACAATATTTGTGGAAAACAACACATTAAAAACAAGCCACTTGCCTCCTTTGGGGGTTGGTCTGATAAAATGCTCCCTCGGATATGTGAGATTTGCTTCCCCTAGTCTTGGAATTTGAAAGTAGCTCGTACGTATCTACACCTTCATTGCCTTTATCGTCCTCATTTTCATTTTTCTCACAGGGTGAAATTGAAATACTACAGCTACAGCTGTGCTTGGTTAAGTATGCCTTTTTCAGGCTTAGAAATTAAGCTCTTAGGAGGTTATGAGTAGAAATGTTTCAACTCTATTTGCACAGGAGTTTCTTAGGCTTTATTACTACTGTTCTCACCTGGGTTTTTTGTACCAAAGGCTCTAAGAAGCGCACGCCAAGTTCTGTAGCATTTTCTGATACTCAGGTTAACTGTTCTGGGCTTTTTTTTTTTTTTTTTTTTCCTTTCTCCCTCTGCACATGCTTATGAGCTACCTTCCTACCATTTCCTTCTGAACTGTTACTTACTTGCCTGAAGAGCTGTTGGAACAGAATGCTGTGTCAAATGGGGCAGGTGGGTCAAAACAAAATGAGAATAGAACAACAGGCAACTGACCCATGGTCTTAAATGCGGCCAGTCCTCACTGAAGCCACGCAGCCGCTGCTTTCCCTGCTGGAAAAGCAACTTCGTGGCTTGTTCAGCTGTTTTGGTGCCAGAGGAAAGGGTTAACAACCTGCATGGGACTGGGGCTTAGCTCCACTGCCTGAAAGGAGAGGTGGTTCGCTGTTGGACACAGAGGGAGAAGGCTTTGTGTGGGTAGACTTGGTGTGGGCTAAGTTGACTTTGTGTCAACTGTACACAACTAAACCCAGGTTTGGGTTTAATTTCGGCTAAGATCCACCATTCAACAGAGACGAAATGTGGTACTGTTGGGGAACATGATATCCTCTTGCTTTTATTTGGTGTGTGTGCTTGCCATGGTATGTATCGTGACCTTACCTGAAACATGGGAAAGATCTTGCTGCATGAGACATGTACCCTACCGTCTGTGAAGACGATAATGGCAAGGTAAGGAGCTGAGACTTCCCTTCCAACAGAAAACATTGATTGATTGATTTTTACAGCTTTTTTTTCAGCGTGTTGAATGACCGAACCACAGGCCTTTTAGGATCAGCTGCTTGAGAGAGAGATTCTGCCAAAAGGTACTAAGACATCCTTAATGGTTGTGGTCATTGAATGAAAAGTGAGATAGTCGTGTTTCTCTGCAGACTCTCTAATGGCCTCGAGATGTGCGCGATTGCTTTGGCTGACCTGTGTAACATGGGACCTGTGAACACCAGCTTTGGAGGAAATAACTTTTAATCATTCTAGGCGTCCCAGTTAGTAAAACCAAGTACTGTGAAAATAAGTTGATATATTTGCTACTGTGAGAATAAGAGTTTATCTGGAGTTTTTTATACTGTATCGTGTATTTTTATATATGAAAAGTATATATAAAATATACACATGCTCGCACACATCATATATCTTGGAGTTGCTGCTTTTAGTAACACAGCAGCCACAATCACTTCCGTGTGACTTGAGGGAGTGAATATGAGTGAAAGCTGCAAAAGAAAAAAAGGTGCAAAGGGTGGCTGCTGCGTTATTTTTCTATAGTGCTTATTTCGAAAGGAAAACCAAGGAAATAGTGTGTATAGCTAAATCTGTGACTAAGGCATCACTTAATATTAAAGAGCATAAAAACTATTTTAAAATTGCTGGCATTCAGCTTTTAAGTGCACTTTCCTGAACTACACTTCCATTTCTTGTTAGACTTCAAGTTTCTAAAGCTTTTTTGTGTACCACTAAACAGAGAACTTTTAACTTTTTTGTGAAACTGATGTATGTCATAAAATACTTGCAGTTGTTAAATAAACAAACGTTGTAACAGTGACTTTGCAGATGTCCTTAAACATTGCATTATCAAGTATTCACATTTAGGCTTTATTTTATTCATTATGAGCAATGCTGCTTCTGCTGATGGCTTTTTGTGGCTGTAGGCTCCAGCCACTCTTTTAAAAATGTTTTAAAATACTTCTACTTGCTGCCTAATCATCTGGCTTTGACCAACTCGTTAAAAACCTGCTGATAATGTACTGTTTTTAATTCCTTAGGTTCAGTATTACTCCTTAAGGCCTTCCGCAGAGCAGTTGGGAAAGGATGTGCTCCGATTCCTAGGCTTGGTCTTTCTTCAATAGCTAAAATGTTAAGTAAGGTTCCCAGTGCTATCCCCGTGGGCTTAGTTGGGCACTTAATCTTCTAGACATAATTTCAATGTGATTTGACCTCCTTCTACCAATTATTTACCAGAGCAACTTTTTCAGATGCTGCTTGTACTGATTTTACTCTTAGGTAAGCTGAAGTAAGAAAACCAGACCAGGGAAGATGGAGCAGTGGCAGGACTGTTACGAAAGAGTAGCTCTTGTCCTGGCTGTTGTTTGCTGCTTATTGCCCGTTTCAGTCTAATTTTGTTACAAGCAAATCCACAACGAAAAACAGCTTAACTGGAGGCTTCAGCTTAAATGAAAATGAACAACAGTGGCTGTTAAATTCTTGCTTTAAACTTAGTTTTTCATGGATAACAAGATCTTTTCAAGCTGCATGCTGCCCACAGTTTAAAGGCTTGGCAGAGGGCGAGAGGCGGAGGACTTGGGCCAGTCCTGAGGGCTACTGGTGATAAACATTCTGCGAGCAAAAGCCATGTGCTGCAGGACAGGATGAGAACAGGCACTGGTAACGGAGGGCACAAGTCATCCCTGCAGGCTGGTGCAGCTGCCTGCCGCAGGCTGTACACACAGGCAGCAGACGGGCAGAAACCGTGCCATCTCTAACAGAGGGTTTTTTTGTTTTCAGCCCCCACAGTTAGAAAAGCACTTAAAAAATGTTCTGGCTGCTTTTTTTGTTTTGTTTTTGCAGGTTAAATGGTAGCACTTGATTTCTCATTACTGTTTTTTGCATGCAGTTGAACTGCTTCTAAGTTAGGGCAAAAGCATTTACCAGCTTGAGGTGGGAAAGAGAACTGTTGCTTCAGCTGAAGCAGAGCCAGGAGCAACCTTTCCTCCTTCGAGTTAGGACATAGGGACAGAAATGGCTGGAGCTCTTAACATATGAACAAGGCCCTGCTTGGAAATGATCTAGCTGTGAGGGCGGAAGGTTGCAAAGCGGAGCTCCTCAGCAGATTCACCGAGAGATGCTCCTCCAAAAACACACGTAGAACGCAAAGTACCACTAGTATAATATACTGCACACAACACTGGTGCGGTTCAGTCACCTGCCCCACCCATCTGTGCTGTGCCTCATTAATTCAAGTGACAGTCTCCTTGTCTATTTAAAACCCGGGGAGGTGACAGAAGTTGTGTGGTTGAGCAATTCACATCTGTCGTTTCACCATGTGAAATCCAGGAGCGGTGTTGCTGCAAGTAAACATCCAATGAACTGAAATTTATTTACAGGTTCAGTATGTACATAAACAACAACCATCATGCAGCTTGATAAATTCTGTTAGGCTAATAAAAAGGTACAGGGTTGCAGTCACTTTCCTCATCCGCTCGAAACTGCTACAGTAGTTAAGAGTTTACATAAAAAAACCACATTAGCAAAGTAAAAAGTCAGTATGCCTTCAATACACAAACACACATTCTTCAAATATTATTGTTCACATAACACTGCACACAAGCTTTTCTACCTGCAGGTTCCTTGTCAGGCTTCAGTAGTAGTAATGAGCACACCTGAAACTTGCTTGGCTGTCAAGTTTTTCAAAAAACAAAAAACCAACCAAACAAAAAAAAACCCCAAACAAACAACTAAAAAACCCCAACAACAAAAAAATGCCACAGAAAGACCCAATCAGTGTTTACACTGAAAGGCTCAAAGGTCTGCGAGTTGAATCTTAAATGCACTGTCAGTTCTTGCTACTGCTTGTCTCTGGAGTTGAAAACACTGCAAAAACCACTCCCTGAACTTCACAGACAGTTGGCATTGCTCTCCAGCATACCCCCAGAGAAGTTAGTATCCTGCCTTCTCCATCCCCCATGAGTGTTCGGGTCACTGACAGTACGTTTCCGTCGCTATTCCGCATCTCCTTGGCACACCTCTGACAAGAAAGCCTGATGGAGCTGATCCTGCTTAGCCCGGGGGAGGCAGCTTTGGGGGGACCTGACAGCAGCCTGCCCACGCTGAGGAGGGCACCGCCACAAGCCAGTGTTTCCCCCTCTGCATAAGCTAAAACCCATCAAGGGAAAACCCTCCCCGAGAGGAAAGAGGTGAGAGCACAGCATTGACAAGGCCGACAGTTCAGTAAGGGTTTCTTGTGTGCAACGCAGCTTTTAGCAGGGTCGCTGAAGGCTTTCCTAGCCCAAGGCAGCGCCGCCTCCTCCCTGGCCTCAGGGGTAAGACAACTGGCTTGAAATCTTACAAGGCCCCTATCAGTGTGTATTAAGCTGGCTGTTGTCAGACCATCAAAAAATATGAGAGAAGATGCTGGGACACGCTTGAAGGCCACACTGCAGGTAACGGGGATTGTAGCAAGGTCAGCTAGGACGGTTTTTAACCCCAGAACAGAATGTTTCTACCTGTAGTTAAAGCAGGAACAGTTAGGGTACCTCCCACTTTCTAAGGGTAGCCAGGCCGATGCCACCATGTTCTTCAGTAGCTCTGGTCCCAAACTTTAAGCACTTGGGATCGAGTCGTAACAGCATCTTGAAGTAAGCACAGTAATCTCCACCTAGCTAATACTAACACGTGATCACACGAAGCAGCAGCAATTGCTACCGCTGCTCAACTGAACCGTTCACACAGGCCCAGCTGCTACGGCGAAGCCACTTAGAAAAGCTGATTCTAACCCAAAGATCCGCATTATTCCAATTCTGGTTGAAAAAGTGGCACCCAGTGAGCTTAATGATACTGAGCTACAGCTTTGTAATAACCTGCATATTTCAAGTCTCCCCAGTTTGGTTTCTAAGAGATGATTTCACACCAGATTCTAAAACGCAAGGCAACCTTTTTCCTGTGGAAAGCTTAGGGCAATAAGTCACTTTTAGTAACAAAGTCTGCAAGTACAGTACAATACGTTGCACGTTGAAAGGCCAAAGTTCAGTGATTTGAATCCACAGCAGGTTCACGACTCAGGGTGTGTTATTGCGTCTTGTTAAACAAGCATAACTTAAAAAAAATTCTTATCGACTCTACTGACTGCAAGATAGTAACAAACATAAATCCACAGGCTTAGCGCTACTCGCGAAATATTTCAGAATACTAATTCCAAATTACCAAAGCGATCTCAAGAAACTTCTTGAAGTAATGGCATGACCCATATCGGGGGAGGCAATTTTTAAGATCTGAAATGAAGATACAGCTATAGTGGATGACACGTGATCTTATCTTCCAGAAAAAAAGAAGAGTTTGTCCAGTAAAGTACAAGAGTTCCACTTCATTCAATTTTACACGTTACCGGAGCGACGCTGAAGCGTAAGCACGTCATTCACACAACGACTCTGAGGGATGCAACGCACCGTCCTGCTATGATTTAGAGCCAAGACCAGGTCCCACAGTTACCATGGCTTTACAAGCACGGGGTCAGGAGTGGTTTCTTAATTATGCACTTGAACAAAACCTGAAAACCTGGTATATGGGCCTGTTAGCTCAGCAAGGGCAATTACTTCCATTGTTCCTGTTTACCGAGCAAGGAAAAAATACTGCTGTGATCCGAATGCAGAGTTTTACAGCCCACCTTTCTGTTGTCCCGCTCCAGGAGGACCTGTTCTGTACTTGATTGTAGAACAGGAAAGGAATGTCAGATCCTGGGCAACGCTGTTGGTTTTTTTTTTTTTTTTTTTTCAAAACTCTTAATAATATACTGTCCCAGCAAGTGGGTAACAGTCCAGAAGTCAGAAAAGGAACAGCCTCAGTGCTTAACTTCACAGCTCAGCTTAATAAGTAAGGTCCAGACTCTCGAAGTCATAAATTTCCTTGCAGTGACTCTGAAATACAGTGGGGAAACAAGTTTAGGCACTTACTCTGCATATGAAATTACCAACTCTTACCTGATTTCCAAAAAATCCAGACCGATGCTTAGTAGGCTGAAAACCTGACAAAAGCCTGAGGAAAAGGCTACTTAGGAAAAAATACTAATGACTGCTTGAGGCTACTGAAATTGTGAAACAGAGCTGACAGAGATCTGGCAGACCTGTCCACCCTGTTCTAAAACTCTGCTCAAGGGCATCGCAGGCTGGTGGAGCCTCATGCAACCCAGCCGTGTAGACGATAGACGAGCAGAGTGCTTGGCATCCAGATCACTACTTTCTTATTTACAAGTAAGTATTACATCAGACAGCATCTTCTTTGGGGAATCTAACTGGGGAGGTTGACTGAAATTTGTGACAAGTTAAAACCAGGATTATCTAACCCTCTACTGCTTAAAATATCCTATTCCCACGAGTACGAAAACTGCTCTACCTTCACTCACAGGCCTGCGCTATACGCAGGACAGGGCTTGCTGTGTCGATATTGCATGATGTACACTGTGGACTGATGCCACCAATACAGCATCACCACTGCAAGGATATGCCATACTTGGTGACTCGAGCCGAGGTAGTTCAACTGTCCTGTGGGGAAGAAAAAGGGCAACTGGTTAAGTTGTTAAATTCAGCACTAACTCATGCAATGCAATTAGCAATCAGTCTCCTCTAAGCTCAGCTTTACACTCCGCTTGCTGGGAGGCAGTGAAAGTTCTTTAAGGAACTTGATCACAAGCTGTCTGCCTTCTTTTGAAATAAATACACGCTATGTTTTACTCTGTGCGTGAGAACGCTTCACGTAGAACATGGTCAGCCTGTTCTGTCACAAGAAATTCAGGACTCACGGCACAGACTGTGACACTGCAGGATGCTTAACTGCAGAAAAAACAGCCAAAAGAGAATTTCCTACCTGGGAAGTATCTTTCTGGAACTTTGGAAATATAGAAGAGAAAAGCTACAGCAGCGATGAAGTACATGACAACTACACGCGGAGTGAACTCCTGCAAAAGAAAAGGAAGCTCTCCTATTCTGTTAGAAGGTAAAAATAGAAAAAAAAAAAAGTCCTAAAGATAAAAAAGAAAAAGGCATGACAAAGCTGAATCTTACTTCACTGTCTACGTTATCTATAGCCAAAATCCAACAGGGAAGCAAATGCCAAAGTTTGGAAAAATATGAACGGGAGAAAGCTTTTTATCACGACCCCTCTGCTTCAATACACAAGCTACTTAATGTTTCTGTGCAGGCTGCAGCAGACACGGAATTTGTCAGTGAAAGGACATCTTCCAATACACTGATCCTAGATGGAATAGCCAGGGTAAGTGAGAAGGATGACTTCAGTGCAAAAATAGCATTTACCGGTCGGGATTGCCGTCGCTGGAACCCAAGGCCACAGGAGGACTACATACCGGACGGTAAATAAGCAAGCAACCCGATCACGAGTTGCTTTTTGTTTTCCTTAACAGAAAGTTTTGTTACCAGAAGCGGAGTGTTTTTCTCAAGCATGGAAATAAAATGCATACCATACCTACCATTCTGCTAATCCAGAAGAAACTAAGTGGGGGAAGACGTGGAGGGACAACTACCGTTCATCTGATTTTTAGAAGGCCAGCGTTAAGTGCCCTGTCTAAAGACTACGTATATTCATAAACATTGCTCTTCCACATTCAACAGCAGCTCTGGACTGCGCTAAACCATCACCGCAGGTGACAGTCCTCCAACAGGGCCAGTCTAAGAACGTGCACAGTTGCTGCTTACTATGAAAAGGAAACGTTTTCTTCAGCACACGTAGGTCCCTGGGTAATTGCAATGATTTCTGGGGTTCTCACATTGCAGCATACTTTACTGTCTTTAGCTGTCCTGTGCTGCTTGTTTTTCAGAGCATAATTCTAAGCGGTAAAACAAGAACAGGAAAATAGTTCAGTAACTTCAGTGATGTTAAATGAGGGTTGCATAAGAGACAGAGGGCTGAGTCGGCAAATACTGATTTTTGCTGCCAACCCAGGAAGAGAAGAGGAAGCAAATAATCATCCCATCAGTGTCTGCTGGTTCCCCTCTCCCCTCCTGGGCTGTGGAGGCAGACAGCCCAGAGCACTCGGGCAGCCTGACAGACTGCTTCCCACTCAGCAGCTGACTCAGCTCCTGGCTCCTGACCCTTGCCCAGGGGTGAGCGAGGGTGCGGTCTACCCACGCAGGCAGCTCTGTCCCTCGGGCAGATACGTTCCGTCACATTTCTACCCAGTTTTCCTTCTCATGGTGCAGTTTTAAATCAATAAAGCAGATTTAATCTACTCAACCTGTTTACTGCTTCTCAATAAATTTCTAAGTGTGTGCTTTTGGATTGTATCGTCCAAAAGAATTCTGTGCTTCATTATTGCTGCTTCCCCCTTATTTCCTGAACTGTAAGAGGCCTGAAGGAAGGGGGCAAGTGAAAAGCAAAAGGCAATCTTATTTCCTTCTTTTTTAATTTTACCTGTACAATAGATGCACCAATGCCGCCGTTGAGCCAAACCCAGTGGATGGTGGGAATAATTCCATATCCAGACACTGAGCAAAAGATGATGGAGCGCAGTCTGTGCCACTGTTGCGTGAGGTAACTGGGATGAATCTGAGCGAAAAATACTGCCAAGATCATTGCCAGCACAGTGATTAAATATACCTGACGCCAGTACTGAGAAAAAAAGAAACAAAAGCAAGTTTGTGGGTATTCTCATCATGTGTAAAAATAAACTCTAGGTAGAAAGTTTACATTACTAAATGCAACGAAACATCAACTCTCCTGTCACTGCTGCCAGTGCTAATGACGGGGTGTCAATGATCGGACTTGTATCTATCAACTGACAGCGAGGGGAAGGGACTCTGTTGCTCGCGTACACCTGGTAGAACATCATTTACTGCAAGCAGTGCCTTCACCAGAACATTTTAAGTATACCTCTGCCTAAGCAGACTTGTTCAACTACCCGATCACTGCATCCATTGTGGACACGGATGTAATCTAGGCCTTTGAAGGGAACTAATTTTACTTGTCCTCTTTTAGGTGAAGAAAAAATAAGCTTGTTTCTGCCTCATGTAAACCACCTCAAGGGAAATGATGTTTGAATTACCTGTGATGGAGACACATCCCATAATCAGGGATATGGAGACACATCCCATAATCAGGTAGGACCTGTGAAGTTTGCCCTGCCTTCATATGAATTTAAATATTTCCTTGAAGCTTGTCAAGATTGGCAGCTTGAAAGGAAAATCTCAATTTGCCTATCACTTCAGCAAGCAAAGTTCTGCTCGTGTCAGAAAGAACTTGCTTCAGTTTCCATCTCTGTCCCCTGGCTAATATTCTGTTGGGACACCCTGCCAAGAACCCCCTTCCTACGGCGTGGAAACTACCACGAGGCGGCAGGAACGAAACGTTACCCGAACAAGTGCTTCAAACTTACGTTATTACAATAAAATGCATAAAACACGCCCGACACATAGCAGCCCAGGATTCCGATGGAAATTCCTGCATAATCTAATGCCATCCATCGTCGGCTGGTCTTCTCTGAGCGGTGACAACAGAAAAGATGATATCCTACTGAGCAAAGCATACAGACCTATACAAATGTTCAAACAAAGATGCATCAATCTCTTAAAAATTAACAGGGAGTAGAGCAAGCTTAAACTCCGAAGCTCAGAACGTGCGACTGACCCGCTGCACGTTTTGCAGTGCAACTCGCTGTGGGCGATTACAATTCCTGCCAGTAATCAACAGAAACTAACGTGTAAGTTTCTCTGGCAGATTGAGGAAGGAACAGAAAACTCTGCAGGCCTCGATAACCCCAAGGTGCACAGCGAAGAAAACTGGGCTATTGAGGCCTAGGCCATGAGGCCAAGCAAAAAGCCAGTGCACAAGGGAGCAGGGCCACGTCTGCACGAGCGCAGTGGGACGATGAATTCTGCTTGGCCAAGCTACCACAAGCAGAAACCAAAGCCCAAACACACCCTGACGGCCTGGCACCCAAGTTACTTCAGGGAGGGAACACACAAGAAATTAAGCTCCTACGCACTGGCTGCTTATTTGCTTCTAGGCTGGCATCAATTTTTTTTCCCTGAGAAGTGTTTTTTGTGTTTCTCTGCAACCCTCAACAGGAGCAGGGAGGGGCACAACAGCAGTGCTTTCCAAGCCAGCACAGGAGTTTTCCCCGCTTCCAGCTACGCACTTTTCAGAGAATATACACATCGCCCTCTGGCTCTTCACACTTTTTTAGGGACAGCAGACTTTACGGGAGCTTCAGCGACCAAATGATGACACACGTGAAGTCTGCTGTTGAGAACAGATTTCATCTGACGCAAACGGTAAGAAGGTAGAATGCAAGCCCTCCTGCCATTCTAGAGCAGTGCCGGGCTATGGCTGATTTTCACGTCCTGGTGGGTGACCCTTTCCAGCAGCAACTGGTGCCGTCTGGGGGCCGCACCGGACACGACTGTACCCCGATGCCCAGCTGAAGCCTCAGCCTTGGAGAATTTAGTTGTTTTTCGCAGACTCTCTCCTATGCCAGCTACGCTTGCTGCTCCCTGGACTTTATTGCATATATTAAACAGGTCAAAATCAGCCCAACCAGTGAGGCTGCCCGTGACCTTTAAAAGCCGTGTGACTTCCAACGCGGTCTCGCAGGCCGGACCCAAGCCCTCGCGCCCTGCGTGCCCGCTGTGTGCCTGAGCTCTCTCAGCGGGCTCGGAGGCTCTCTCCTCCGGGAAGGCGGGCAGCCGGCCCTACCTGGAAGCNCCGGCAGGACGGCCGTCAGGTCGTAGATGCCCAGGGTGAAGAAGAGGACGAAGCCGATGAGGTGGCTCCAGATGTTGACGGTCTCGTTGGAGAGGATGAAGAGGCTGCGGGGAGACGTGTGGGGG